>JAPKLW010000823.1:60600-92243 GCA_026898455.1 Plectranthus barbatus | reverse complement strand
TTTTATCCTTTGTTTGCTCATTTCTCTAGCAGTTTGCTGGTTATTGATGAATGCCAATATCTTAGCATTCTGCTTTTCGATGTCTTTTAGCAAACATCGTCTTTTTCATGACTACTAGGACTTCTTCTAGCATACTAGTCTATTACAACTCACTATAGAACCTATACAGGACTTTACAGAGTATGCTAGACTAATTAGAGTTCAGCAAATGATCGACCAACTACTAAGGTTTGATTCACCAAAACCTTTTACAAATACATCCTAAGGGAGATTTTAGGAATAATTTCCCAACAATTTTCCCCTTTTTGGTGCGATCAAAGCCTACTATCATTTGCTGACCATAAGTGGAAGAATGTCTGTGTTTTACAAAGTTATGTTATTCTATCAATCTAACACAGAGTTTTTCCAACTAGGTTCTAGCAAAAAAATTGAAATCAAATTCTCCCTTAACAGGTGCTGGAGAATATTTCTCGATTAAATATTAGTGAATGTTGCACAAAGGTAATATGCTAGGAATTCTAGCACCCATGAAATCAGCAAGCATTCATCAATCAAAATATAATCTCCATATCCACATGCAACTTTGTTGAATACACCAGGAGTGTAAATCAACTAGGGCACACTAATAAAAATCAGAGGTGGACAAAGAGAATTTGTCTAAGTCTGATACAATTTTATAAATGATATAGCAGTTTCAAGTACAAATTGGATTCAGAAAGTAAAAGAAATTTGACCTTATCGTCTATGAGTCGGGTGCTGGCTTGTCTGCTTGCTTGTCCGCTGGAATGGATGAGTTGCCCTTCTGGATTTCAGCAAGTCTTTCCATGGTGAACTTCATGAAATTCTCAAGAAGATTGGCTCATGTTTCTCTTTCAGCAGCCTCACGCTCCAGTTGTTTAGCCAGCTTCTCCTGCTCCATTGCAATCTTCTGCATTTGAAGTTCATGCTCCTTTCTTTGAAATTCTAATTTTGCTTCTTGCTCTTTCCTTCTTGACTCCTCCTTCGCTTCTTCTTCTTTCCTCCTTAACTCCTCTTTTCTTGCGGCTAACTCCTCATCATCTTTTCTTCTTCTCTCCTGGTCAGCCTTTCTTCTTTCTTCCCCCTCTTTGATTGCAGCCAAAAAGTTGGTACCATAAGCCACCACAGTTTCGGTTAGGGTCGTCTTAGTTTCGGCTAAATCCTTTTGAACAACCTCCAGGCCTGTCTTATTCTCGAAGACGGCCAACTTGGTTTCAGCGACCTCTGATCGTACATGAGATACATCTCCCAGTACTTCATCAATTTCCCTTCTCAAGTGAGTGGTTGCTTCTGCTACTCTTCCATCAATGGCTACTTGCAAATAAGAGTTAAAGGCGACAGCCATATCGGCATTCGTCGGAAAAGGTATCCGCAGAGAAGTTATTGGAGTGGCATTGAAGGAAGTAGTCGTGATGAGTTCTCAACTTGTTGAATTGGTGATTGCTGTACTTGAATAGCAATCGTATCATTGTGTGCTTGATAACAGGCTTCCTCATTTATTATTCGACGAGCGGCCTCCAGAATTTGTGCGGTCCCTTGGGCAATTCGGGCCTCGGCTTCCTGAGCTTCCTAAATTATTTAATGAATATTAATGTACAGGAATTTGGCCAACTGCATATCTTTGTAATCAAATTCCAGAGCAGCACGCTTAGTGGCATTTGCCGCTATTCGAGCCTTGAGTATCTCTGCTTGTTGAATTTCATATTCCATCTGACGTTTCCTGTAAGCAACAGCAGCTTTTGCCTGACGCTTGGACAATTCAACTCTGGCATCAGAGTAACCGTCGGGTACGAAGGTGGATTTGGGTAGACGAGCAGTCTTTGTGAGAGAACGGTGTTCTCTGATGGCTTGAAGTCTGCACATCACTTGCTTATCTGAGAACTATTTCATCCCCGGAACTTGATCAATCCAATCGAATCACCAACGTTCCTCACGCCTCCAGAAGTTTAATCCCTTGGCTGCAAAAACCAATGTTTTTTCTTCAAAACAGAGTTGATGCATAATGTAATCACACTTCTTCCATCGGCGAGACTCTTCTGCTAACAAGCGTCCTTCTGTAGTTGATTCGTCCAACTCACTGTGGAATAAGTCTGCAATGGCTCTTTCTGTTTCGGATTGTACAAACAACTTTATTTCCTCAGCCATATGTGTTAGGTCAGAATTGGGCAATTCTTCAGGATAGACCTTTGCACACTATTGGCCAATTCTTCTAAGTCGATAGCGAAGTCCTGGTAATCCGTTGAGAGGCACTCGAAGAAGAGCATCTGATCCAGACGATTATTTTCTTAACAATTTTGCATTGTATATTTCCGCAGATTCTCCATCAGAATCAGATTCAGAGATACAGGATGATTCGGGTTCAGTGAGGAGAGAATCATTCTTTTCGACGAGCGATGATTGTTGGAGTGTCTCAGCACTTGGTTGCTCCTCTAACGGATTATCACTTGAGAGGGCTGTAGCAAATGGTTCATCCAAATGTGTTTCCCCCGGATGATCTGCTGAAGCGCCCTGCACTTGTTTGTCAGCACATCGAGCTCCACTCGATCCTGCTCCGTCTGTTTTACTATATGATGGAAAGAAACTTTCAGGATCTCCTCCAACTCTTATCTTATCGGATGAAGGATTGAGAGTGGGTTCCCCGTCTGATTGAGCTGTCATCTTTCCATTATTCGCAGCCTCCTCTGCTAATCGATGAAGATCAGCAGTAGGATCTTCATTTGCGTCTTTCAACGTTAAATCTGCTGATGGTTCTGTAGTCTCCTTATCCTCTGCTGGGATGATATATCCATCTGCAGAATCCTCTCGACTTTCCACTTCGTAGTCTCCTTTCCACTTGTTCTGCTAACATTTCATCCACTCGACTAGCCTTTTCGGATCTGCTAGTCTCTACCGCTCTGCTAGCCTCATCTGCTCTGCTAGCCGCTTCTGCAGGCTTTTCAGCAGCGTTTACTTCTTCAGCAGAATCTTCTGACAATTTTCTAGATTTCTTTCTACTCACTTGATTTTCATGTGCTCGTTTCACTTTCTCAAATTCCTGGAGAAATCATCAACCACCACTAGTGTATATAGACGTTTACTTACAGTGGGTGGAGTGACTGGACCGAAGAGATCCATATGAAGTAACTCCAGAATCCTTTGTGATGTTTCTTTTTTCGGGATTTGTCTTAAATGATGATTTGGTCTGCTTCCCTTGTTGACATGATTTGCATATTCCTTCCTTGCGGAAAGTTTCATTGGGCAGACCTACAACAAGCTTATTCTTGGCAAGGTAATTAATAGATTTGAAGTTTAGGTGATTGAACCTCTTATGCCATAGCCATGTTGTTTCTTCTTTGTTTAGAGCTAGAAAGCAGGAATGTTGTTGACCGCTTTGCCAATCAACAATATACAAGCCACCCTTGCGGATGCCTCTTAGTTTTACTTCTCCTGAAATAGCATTAGCAATAGCACAACCAGTATTCATAAAAGATACGATATACCCGTTTTCACATAATTGGCTTATGCTGAGTAGATTGTGCTTCAAGTTGGAGACGAGTGCTACATTGACGATTCTTAATCCGTTCCTTTCAATGCACCCTTTTCCAATGACTTCTCATTCACTGTTGTCGCCGAACTTGACCTTGGGACCGTTAAGTAGTCTTCTTATGTCTGAGAATAGTTCTTCGTTCCCGGTCATATGAGCAACCGCTATCCAGGACCCACTCATTAGATATGCACGTTCCCGTAGCTCTCGAGTCCTGTTCCTGCAAGTGAATCAAGTGGTTTTAGGTACCCGTTTAGTGTCGGGTCCTGCAGGATTAGCGTGAAGCATAGTTCCTTTCGGAACCCACATCATAGTGACTTTCAAGACTTTCGGCTTGGTTTCACTATTGACCACTTTCTTGACCATTGGCTTAGCATTTTTAACATTACTATTTTTAGATGAAGGAATGTACTTAGCCATCCTTGCCCTTGGAAATGGATATAGAATGGGCTCAGGCCTTACATAGAAGTTTCTTCTATGCAGTGTATTCTGCTGGTAGATAGGTCTCACAGCATTGTACTGTGCAGGCCTTCTCTGGTGAAAATTAGAATGTACTATCCTTGCGTTAAAATCAGAACGCTCAGTACTCCTTGAGTTTGCTGAGTAAGGCTTAGCAGATGCTCTTGGATTTCTCTGCTGAGGTCTATTAAATATTTGCCTATCATTCATCCTTTGATTCTTTTGCTGAGGCTTAAAATTGCGTACATCGTTTATCCTTGGGTTCCTCTGCTGAGGTCCATTAGATAAAGGCTTAGCAGACTCTGACCTCTGCTGAGATCCAGCAGATGAACGATTGGCTATGTTCAGTATAGACCTCTGCTGAGATCCAACGGGCACGTTCTGCGGGAGTCTATTCTTCGGCTTAGCTATTGGCTTAGCAGACAAAGTTTCAGCAGATTCTACTCCTTTACCCTTTTCAGCAGAGTTATGTCCAGCAGATACAAACAAAATCGGATTCTGTTTAGAAGAATTATCATAGGGTTTTGACATTCTTTTTGATGATTCGCATCCAAGTCCAGACTTATCATACTGACGTCTTTGACTACTTACAAGGGCATTGAGAGCAGCCCTGCTGGATGCATACATGCAAATACAGTCCTCTTTGGGTTTACTCTTTAAAGCATGATTCTCTTTTTCTAAAGTTTGAAATTTTTCTGACAAATGAGAGAAGTCTGCTTTTAATTTCAAGAGTTCCTCACTTTCTAACCTCAGTCTTTCGACTTCCTCGATTAAGTTTGTAACTTTGAGTTTTAGTGAGGTGTTTTCCCCAACGATTTCGTTTTTGATCTCATACATTTTTGAAAATTCTATTGACAATTTTGTCAAGTAATCTTCCTCGGAATCGAAAAATGATTCCTCCGATTCATCTATGATTGGATTGCTAGATGGGTTTGTTGATAATACCTCAGTTTGCTCAGCAGCGAGGGCTGATTCATTGATTTCTTCAGCATCGTTGTCTGCGTCAGCAAATCGATCTTCAATGATTTTTGCCATCAACACGAACAATGCTTCTTCGCTATCTTCTTCTTCTGAAGTGCAGTAAAACTCCTCTTCATCAGCAATCTCCGTCCTGGTCAGCAACCCCTTGGTTACAGCTTTAGCAGCGCGTCTTTCAAATCGTTGCTTCAGGCGTTCTTGTTCTTCTTTGCTGACCTTCGGGCAGTCAGGCTTCAAATGATCTGGAGAACCACATTCAAAACAAGTTCTAATTTTTCGCTCTACTGAGCGGTTAGATGATGATGATTGAATCTCTTTCGCTTCTTTTTCACCTTTCGCTTCATTCAGCATTCTCTGCATCTTTTTCATCTGTTCTTCCAGCTCATTGATCTTTAGATCAATCGGCTGTGTACCTGCACTAGAAGTACCTTCCTTTGCGGGTGATGCTGGAGCAGATCTTTCGGGCTTGTAGAAGGATTTCTTTGTCTTGAATTTGTTATAGTCCTTCTTAGCGAAGTACGCCAAGTCTTCAGAGTTGCTAGCGAAATTTGATGTGGCTTGTGCTACAACTGTTTCATTTTTCTTCGACTGCTGTATGATAAATTCGTGAGCTTTAAGTTGAGCAAATACCTCAGATGTAGTCATGTTGTTGAGGTCTTTTCACTCAAACTTGTTACTTTCACGAACCAGTCATCTCTTGGATATAGTTTGGAGATGATTTTGTTGTTCATCTCTCCATTATCATACTTTTTTTCAATATTCCTGAGTTCTCCAATGATAGTGTTGAAGCGTTCCTCCATAATTTGTATGGTTTCACCTGCACACATAGAGAAGGATTCGTACTTGTCTACAGCTACATGTAGTTTCACCTGCACACATGAGTCTCTTGAGAAGACTCGCACACGTAGTCCCACATTTCCTTAGCAGTTTCAAAATCAAGCGCTTTCTCTTTCATCAGCTTTGGAAGTGAGTCAAGAATCAATTTCTTTGCCACGTGCTCTAGTTGAGCTCTCTTTTTGTCTTCACTTGTGTATTCATCAAACGGTTTAGGAACCATGTCAGGTCTCGGGGGTCTTGGTTCTCCTTCAGCAGCATCTTCAGTACGTTCAAGTCCTATAAAAGTGTTAGCTTTCATAATATGAATAGGACCTCTTACCAGTACATCCGCCATCTCAGGATGTATGCTCTGAAGCTGTATGAGAGCCATCTTCTTCCAAGATGAAAAGTTCTCTCTGTCATATTTTCCAAGTGAGTGATTCAACATTCTGTATGTTTTTGGAATGATTTCCAGAGCTAGATAGACAAAAAACAAGGATAAGAGTGCAAGGAAAAGATAGATCAGGTTTCAAAGCGACTCAGAAGCAGTCGGTTTTTCAACCTCCTGCTCTGATACCACTTTGTTGGTCCTGAAATATCAGAGTCGCCGTGAATACAACTTAACACGAAATGCAGCGGAATAAATGTTCGTCACTTACACTTATCGTTATTTACAAAATGTTTCTTAGCTCAAGTTATGTTTTAAGTTAGTTTTCAGATATACACTAGCAACTCTGTTGCTAGATTTCAAATTAGCTTTAAACAGTAAATAATAAAACAGTAAATGAACACAAGATTTTACCTCAGAAGATCAGCTTTCGATCATGCAGAAGAATATAGATTACGGGTAACATATTCCCCTCATTAGTTTTTATTGGAGAAATTGATCTATATTCATTAGTTAAGTTTTTTATTTTTTTTGTATTTCATTGTAGTTTCAGTTTTGGCTATTCTAAAAGATGATATTATGGATAAGATTACAGTTTTTTTTAATGATAGATTATTATTGATTTTAAACAATATTTATGATAATATTATAAATTTTTCATAATTTCTTTACTATTATTTGCAGGTTCATGAGAGGAGGTTCAACAAGCGTTAATGAATTTGCGTGTAGGTCTCATCAAGAAAAGCAAGAAGAAAAAGATGCTATAGTGATGACAGCTAATATGAGAAGATTTTTTTCTTCTTTATCAATGGGTTTCATAGTGAGAAATCTTGACAAGATGATTGGATAGAATTAGGAATGTAGTGCTCCAAAAGAAATAAGAATGTCATAATTAATTAGCTACATAAGAATGTAGCTAATTCTTTATTAATTTTTTATTTATGTAGAGATTACATAATTAATCACATTGTAGATCCATAATTTGTCCATTTTGAGCAATCTGCATCTATATTTATGTAGATAAAAAAAGCATACACTAAAAAGATGAATTAAAAAATATTTATTTAGGAGATATTATTTAAAAACTATTGATGAACATGTAGTTAGTTGACAAGTTTAAGAATTATTTATATACATAAAAAAATTATGTGATAAATTTTACATATTTAAATAATTTATTTAGTTTGTTGTATGTTCTAATAATTATGTGATAAAATCTACGCATGGGAACATACAAAAATCACAAAATTAAATTATATTTAAATAACTTATCAAGGATATCACTCTAATTTTTTTATTTTAAAAATAAAGAAAAATTGTCTATTAAGATTAAAAAAACTAAAAAAAAGGGCGAAACAATTTAATGGGCTTTTTAATGTACAAATTTACACTATTTTTATCCCATCATTAATGTAGGAAAAATAATTTATTTTTTTGGGTGGAGAGTACATTGACAATAATATATAACATAATTATAATTTTTATTTTAATGAGAATATAGAAATAATATTATTTGACATGCATCGAACGAATCTATATATATCTAAAAGCAGGTTCTCTAACAAATTTTTTTTTCCCGCCTAAGAAATCTTCCAAAAATAATTACTAATGTGAATATGGAAAGTAACTATCACTATTAATCTAATATGGAAAGAATGGGATTAGTAAAGAATCAATTTTCTCAAAGAATCGAGATTAAGCAATCAAAAAGATGTGTAAATAAATTTTTTACAAATTTTTTCCTAATTAACAAAATCAATCATATAATGACCTAATTAAATATAAGCATATTAGTGCTAGACGTTTATGTTTGTGTGAGTAGTTGTCACTATGAATATTCATCATCATTTTCATTTTGTACATAGTTTCTGTTAAATTTATTTTTTTAACACTCATTATATGCATTGTTAGATTGATTTTTCATGTGTTTTGCGAAAGGATTAGTGTGTTTTGGTATTTTTCATGTATAGATGATTGTATCCTGATTATTTTTAACATACTCCTAACCTCAAGGCAATTGAAATTAAATCAGTCGCAGTGCAAATGCCTCTTCAAAAAATGTGCTTCTATATTTCACAGTATTTCAAGATAATTGAGATCGAGAGTCCAAACCTACTTCAATTGACACACTGGTGAGCGGAAATTAAGCTAAAGAAGTACACAATGTTGCTTTGAGGCATAACGAAAATGGCAGAATAAAGAGTTGGGGTGGACACGAATAGTAAAGAGAAGGAAAAATGAGTTGTGTAATTTTGTTCTCTTATGTGCATTAAAAAGAATGATAATTCACTATATCTTCATTCAAATATGAGTTCTCTATTTATTTTACATTTATTGTTATGCTCAGTTTTTGTCATCATCAAGTATTTTATGTTATTACGTAGATTATGATATTAGCTCAATACCATAATATATAGATTGAATACATACTATTCTAAATAGCTTTGTACAAATCAATATTTACAAATTTTAATTTATTATAAATATTGGTCCTAATGAACTCAGCACCTTTTACAATAATTATTTTTTCATAAACTATAACATCTTTCATTTACTTGCTTGAGATTCATATTAATTATATTATCAATTTCCTTTAAAGATTACATATATAATAATATAATTTGATTTAATAGAATTGGAAATTGGATATAGTAATTTAATAAACAAATTCTAAGAAAAATCATATTCTAAACTAAATTTATTACTAGCTCTAAGAAGTATCTTATCATTTTCCAATTCATATTTTAGTTATGTTGGTCTATTATTATAATATGTTGGTCCTCAAATATCAGAGTCGTCGTGAATACAACTTAACACGAAATGCAGCGGAATAAATGTTCGTCACTTACACTTATCGTTGTTTACAAAATATTTCTTAGCTCAAGTTATGTTTTAAGTTAGTTTTCAGATATACACTAGCAACTCTGTTGCTAGGTTTCAAATTAGCTTTAAACAGTAAATGAACACAAGATTTTATAGTGGTTCGATCCAAATAGATCTACGTCCACTCCTTAGCCAGTATGCTAAGTATTTCACTAGAAAAGTATACAATCAGTACAAGGATTCGCCAACACTTGCAGTAGGCGGCGAATTTTCGAATCGGCCACAGCACAGCTATCCTCCGATACTTTGCACTTTTCGATCACAGCTTCGGCCAAGTCAAGGGCACACCTTCGTAAAACTTGTCCTTCTCTAATGAGGCTTTTATAGTTTGCCCCTGAACTCAATAAGTATGCGGCTAACGCCCGTCAGAGTCAATCTTTTTCAAGAATGACTGTTGGATACTCCTAGTAAGGAAGTTATCCCAATGATTGAAGATTTTTTAATGGAGATTCAAGAATCTTCAAGGATGAGTGTCAGATTTTCAATGAGAAGACACTCTAGGTTGTTGAAAGCTTTGAATGCGCTTTTTATCACGAGCTCTCAACTGACTAGTTTTCACTTATTCGCCTTGTCAAATGAATCTCAAACTTGTGTAGTTTGCGAATGTCGGTAGTGATTGAAGCAGCTCTTTTCTCCTCTTTCGGACCTATCTTTTATAGATGGAGATTCAAACTTTGAATCTCCATATCCGTTAGACTCAACGGCTCCTTGATCCGAGAGTGTTTTGTTTGTGACAGTCGCTTTTGTCTTTGACTTGTACTTTCCTAACTACTTCGGGAATGTCTCGTCCTTTGTGTGAGCTTTTTGTCAGAACGGCAGTGAGACTTCAGCATCCTGTGTATTGCTCTGCTAGGATCCTTTGTTTAGCAGCTGAAGACTCTCGTTGATGCCTGACTCTTTTATCCTTTGTTTGCTCATTTCTCTAGCAGTTTGCTGGTTATTGATGAATGTCAATATCTTAGCATTCTGCTTTTCGATGTCTTTTAGCAAACATCGTCTTTTCCGTGACTACTAGGACTTCTTCTAGCATACTAGTCTATTACAACTCAATATAGAACCTATACAGGACTTTACAGAGTATGCTAGACTAATTAGAGTTCAGCAAATGATCGACCAACTACTAAGGTTTGATTCACCAAAACCTTTTACAAATACATCCTAAGGGAGATTTTAGGAATAATTTCCCAACACAATATATTTTATTTAATTGCACTTTCACCAAAATTGCACATTAATAATAGAGCTTAATATGTGCATTTCATCGGTTTTATAGAATTAAAATAAATAATAACGTTTGTAACATATAGATTTGGTTGAGAAGATTATTTTAAAGCTAACTAATTCTTCATTTATGCATATATATTAAATCATTAATTTCATTGTTGATCCGTATTTATTATCAAATTAATCTTATTTTTTATTTTTTCCTATTTATTTCGATTGATGAATTTGTAAGTTAACAATTTCAGTTAGTTGTTTTTTTTTTTTGGTTAATTATTTTTTGTTCCATTTAGAATTTTGTATCTGTATATACATAAAAATAAGATTTATATAAAGTATTTTTTCCCTCACATAAATTTTTTTTAAAGATAATAAATATGCATAATTAATATTAAAATTATCTAAAGAGTGTATAAATAGTGTACAACATTTCATTTTGAGTACATGTTGTCTTGGACAGGTAAGATATGAAACAATGTCTTCGAATTTTTTTAGATTTGATTGTAGTAGGTGCATTTTGGTGGAAAAGATTCAATCAACCGTTTTTTGGGAGTAAACGGAGGAGGATATGATAGTCTTAGTTTTCAGTTAAATTGAAACTATATTTTTCCTAGAGTAATATATTTTATTGTATTATTTTTAAATTTTGGGAATGTATTTCAAGTTGGTGTGTTGAGCATAACTCATTTTATTGTTATTAGATTTTACAGTAGTTGTTGGTCCCGAAATTAGAGTACGTAAATATGCAGCGAAAATGATAATCTCTTAAACTTGGTTCTGAAAACTGACTGAAACTCAGTTTTCAGTTTAATAAAGTCAGTTTAGCTCGGAAATATTACTTAAGTTTCAGAGTATGCTCTTCAATACTTAGTCAAGTATTGAAGGTTTCAAAATAAACTTGGAAACTAAAGTACATAAACTTAAATAAAGCGAGTAAAACATAGGATATTTATAGTGGTTCAAAATCAAAGTCCTACGTCCTCTCTTCCGAACTCAATCGGGAATCCACTAATTTCAGTGGACAAGCCTTCTTAAGTTTCATAATTAGTTTAATAAATGACTTTTTCTAACATCAAAACATTAATTTAAACTCACTCTTAGATGCACCTGGGAAAGCTCAAACTCATAATCTATTTATCACAGGTTAGGAGTGAGCAAACAGGCGACTCGGTTTGAAATCCGAACTGAACCCGCAAAACTGCAAACCCGCAATTTTTTAAATATTTAACCTGAATCGTCCGAATCAAAATATGTAGACCGCACTTAATCATCGATTTCAATTTGATTTTGGTTTGAACCGAAAAACCCCCTAAAAATATATAAAAAACTCATAATCACAATAAAAAAAAAGTAGCAAGTGAGAGGGGTTGACGTAGGGGTTGAGGGTGAGGGATTGAGCGAGGGCCGCGAGGCTGCAAGTTGGCGATTGGTGAGCAGCGTAAGGCGACAGGGACGGCGAGACGAGACAGAAAGAGCGACATGCGTGAGGGGCTTGAGTAGGGGTGAGGGATTGAGCAAGGGCTTGGATGGATTGAGCGGCGTGCACGAGCTGAGGGGTTGAGGCATGAGGGTGAGCGATTGAGCGAGGGAGTCTGGAGTAGGGTTTCGTCGGGTAACTATACTAACTTGAGTTTGTAACTTTGTATTCTGCATTTTGCCAAAAATAAAAATTATTATTTATTTAGATATAAAATATATAATAATATAAATAAATCCAGAATATTTAATAATTTATATATGTATATGGATTGCGGTTCGGTTGTAACCAAACCCAAATTGAACCAAATCGATAATCAAAAATATTTTTAAAATGTAATCCGAATCGAAACCACATGTGTTTTTTAACAGACCCCAACTGCTCGAAACCCAACGGTTCGGTTTGGATTGACGATTTAGGTTTGGTTTTCCTCACCCCTATCACAGTTAACGTACTTTCACAACTACACCCAAGTAGTGGACGAATAATTAATTTCTTTTCTCTTTTTTTTTATAAATAGTAATGCATTTATTTAAACTTACATACTCAAATATCCCTAAGAAGCTCAGACTTATGACCTCTTGATCATATGTAAAATACATTCACTACTACCCTAAGCAAGAAAAAATAATTGATTTTTATAAAAGACTATTGTTGATTCATTTTTATTTATTCTAAACTGATTTTTAGCATTGAATCTCTTTCTAAATATAATATACCTTAAAATGGCCAACAACAAAGTTTTTACGAGATTTCGTTGTACTTAAAAGAATTTTCAAAGAGAAGTTATTATATCAATATATTTTTCATATATATATATATATATATATGATACACAATTTAAGTTGTAATACTAATATAAAAGTTAAATTCTGGTGCATTTGAACTTCAACATTTTATATCTTTTTATAATAAATTGAAAGTAAAAAAAAAAGTCAAGGTATATGTTTACTTCAATCATGCATGTGCCAATGATAACATTCGAATATTTCATTATCTAAAATTAATATAACTTTTTTCAAAATATCAATTTTACAATGTATTTGATTACAGAATGAAATAGTTACAATTTAATTTTATTTAATAAGCTACAATATATTTTAGTGAAATTATTATTATGTATATATGACATTTAGAAAAATATTTTATATATTTATTATTGATAAATTATAAAAAGGAATATATACGCACCGCGCATCGCGCGGGTGGAAAACTAGTTACACTGACAATTCTTCAGACATTTCAGAAACCAAATTATTTTCATCAATATTACTCTATATATTATGTATGCATTTCTAGTCCCGATTCCAGTTGGCCTTTTATTACGACAAAAAGAAAAAATAACTTATTATATATATATATATATATATATACCAATAATTATCCACACTATTTCTTTCAGTAGTAACTTTGAATTTTCGTTCTCTGGAAAAACCATGTGTACGTATTTCCTCCGTAACTCATTATATAAATACGCATTTATCATTTGTCATACATAGGAGACATTACAAGTCAGATCGAGTATGGTCAAGCTCAAATTCAGACTTGACAAAACAACTTGAGGCTTGAGCTCGTGCTCAAGTTTTCAAGCGTAAACTCGATTCAGTGTTAAACTCGACTCGGCTCGATCGAATTAATGTTTTTAATTATTTTTTTAATAAAAAAGTGGATTATTTATAATTATATAATAAAATTTAGAAATAAAAATTTAAATTATATTAAACTTAACAAAGCTTGTGAACCTAGCTTTGACTCGGACTTGAATTCACAAGTCTCGCGGGTCTATAGAGTAGAGAATCATGGAGTTTGAGTTCGGTTAATATTAAATAAATTTCGGATTTTTTTTAACGAATACCGAATAGTTCGCAAGAAGGTTTGATACTGATCTCGGATCTGATCACCTCTAATGCTACATGCTCATTATTATTATTATTATCATCGTCATTATTATTATTATTATTATTATTATTATTATTAAAGGAAAATCTGATGCATGAGAGATGAAATGATGAAGAGTTCACCAAATTCACTAGAAATGGTTTGTACACGTACAGGCACATGCTAGCCAGGGATAATAGTGACAATTCAGTGGTACTCTACTTAGTATGTCGGTTAATTTACTAATTTAATTAACATTATTTTTATGCCCGACTTATTACTTTGCAACCTTAAAATTGCAAGATAATTATAATTAATAATATGTGTATTTATATACAAAAACAATGAAATGCAAATATCCATACAGACGTTAATTATTTAGCAAATTTACTGTTTTGCACATTTTGCCACTGCCACTCTTTATAGAATGTATCTATTTTCTTGCATAGTTGAATTTGAACAATCCATTTTGTCGCCTTACTTCAACTGATCAGATATATCTTGTACCTTATTGGTATTTCTATATTTAATATTTTTAGTATGTGAATCCATTTCTTGCATAATACTATATATTTTATATATTATATTTCTTCAGATAAACATACTAGATGTTGTATAAAATTGTTTCTATTAAGCCTTGTATTGAAAAAAAATATTAGTAATCTCATTTTTTTTTTGTTTGAAATAATTAAGCGATGAGAAATCGAGGGCCGATCCATAATTTCTCATTTAAATGTTTCTATAAATACATACAAGTATTTGAGTTTTTTCACACACTAACATCTAGGGGTGTGCACGGTCCGGTTTTGCCGGTTTAAGGGGCTAAGTACGGATCAAACCAATAGGTACGGTTTGAAATTTTCACAAACCAAACCAGCCAAATAATTATTTCAAACCAAACCGGCCAAACCATATTATAAAGGTTTGGTTCGGCCGGTTTAAACGGTTTGAAGATTATTCAACTAATAATATTACAAAAAAATGAAACTTGTATATCAATTTTATTATTAGATATTTAATGAAATAATGATACACAAAATAAAACTAATATAAATATATCTCGCTTGTCATTAATTATAAATATGAGATAAGTAATAAATAAATAATATTATGGTTGCAAGAAACAATTAAATATACGTTGATTTATAGGGTTACAATTGGAAAAATATAAGCATCAGACATATATATCAATATAATTGATATTATAGCTTTCTATCAAATGATATTTTATTATCATTATTATATTTAAATTATATTATTTATATGGCTGGTCTGGCCAAAATGGCCGGTTTCAACCTTCAAACCGTCGGCCAAACCAAATCATCCAGTTTGAGATTTTTCAAACCAATCTGGCCAGTCATTTTTTTCAAACCGGCCAAATTAATTTGGTTTGGCCGGTTCAGCCAGTTTCAGCCGAACCGTGCACACCCCTACTAACATCTAATGAGAAAACAACTTTTAATCTCGAGTTTAAAAAATAAAACAAGATTATAAAATAAAATAGAAAAAGAAAACTGGAAACGTGGTGGGATTGATTTTCCTAATCCATGGAACTTGCCCAGCAACCAATGGCATATGAAGAATAACTTCCGACACAATTAAATAATTTCATTACAACTCATCTTTAATTTAAATATATCTCAAAGTCATCTCTCCCACCGTACCCACATTCTACGCCTAATATTTTGGACAATATGAGTTTTTTTTTTTTTTAATATATTGAAAGATTTTCTAGCACTACAAGAAAAAAGCGATACAACTGTTAGAAAGTGTTGTTGTAGGGCATTTTGAAGTGTTATCGCAAGTGGTGTTGTTGTAAGTTGGTACAAAAGACAATGATTTTGAAATAACGCGAGATCTTTACCATCTAAACTACATATATAAATTATATAATTTCTATATCATTTATAATTATAATTATTAATGTATCTTTAATCTAAATCAAATAAATTAGAACATATTTGTTTTGTCATTTCATATTTTATAGTTAGTCTAAAAATTGAGGTATTTTTTAAACACTTCATGTATTTTTTTAATAATCATTTAAACATATTTAATTCCCCTAAATTATTAATTTAAAATTTACATACCTACATGTTTCAAAGGTATTTCAAACCTATGATCTTTTGGTTATCGGCAAGATGGTTTTACCACCCACAATTATTATTGTAGTAGCTAGAAATATGGACAAAATCTTCTACTCTCTAATGATGTTTTATTTTATATTTAATTGTATTGTTTCCTAAATTTAGTTATTATTTTTACAAAAATAAAAATTAAGCATAAAATGATATAGGGAAAACTATTAAATATACCAAATGTAACGTTTAACTCTTAAAAATATTACAGAGTATTTTTATCAATTAAATAAGAATCACTAAAATTTTTAAAAAAAATTAGAATAACAACACACAAATGTAATTGTTGTCTTTTCGATAATAGACAACACGTAAACAACAACACTAGTGTAAAACTGTTGTCTTTTAGCGTATTTTTTAGTAACTGTTGTCTTTTCGATAATAGACAACACGTAAACAACACTTGCGTTAAACCGTTGTCTTTTAGCGTGTTTTTTAGCAACTGTTGTCTTTTCGATAATAGACAACACGTAGTGTACAACCGTTGTCTTTAGGTGTATTATTTTACTAAAAGATAACACTTTTATTTACAACAACACTTTATTAATCTACGACAACACTTTTCAACGAAAAATATTGTGTTTTTAGTGTTGTTGTTCAATGTTTTTCTTGTAGTGTAGTATTTTATAATTTTGTCTGCCTTTTCGACTCTGAGTTTAAGTTTTCTTAGATTTACCAGTAAGTTTTGTTAATAAAAAAGTTGGGAGGAAATCTGAATACCTGTAAAAATGTGTAATAGTACACCGTCGCCAATGCACAAATTCTTCATTAGATTTTAACAAAAAAATACATAATTGAGTAAACTAAAAAATATTTTATGTTTTTTATTGGGGGCGGCAATCTCCGACTCGAAACGAACCTAATATGAAAAAAAATGGTTTGGGACAACTCATTTAAATTTTGGATCAATTTCGGGTCGAATCCGTTAATCAAATTAAAATTTGTATCATGTTCGAGTTAGATTCGGGTGACCCAGGCAACCCATGTGACCCGGAATTAATAAATTCTAAAGTTAATTTTTGTGTTAACATATCATTTTCGGATCATTTTCGTGTTAACTGGACATTTTTCGTGTTGATTAAGGTTAGAATTTTTATTATGATTAAGTATGTCATTTCGGGTCACTTTTAGATTGTCCTTCAAATAAACTATTGGGTTTGGGTTGACATATCATCTGTTAAATTAATTTCATATCGCAACTCGATCCACCAATCCGAACCGACCCATTAATTATCACCCGTACTTCTCAATATTTTCAGCCCATCCTATAATTTTTTTCCTTATATTCAACCTGTTTTCTTTTTTACAATTTGAAAATAAAGAGTGCTGCCCATAAAAATATTGAATTATTGAAAATAAAGAGTGCTGCCCACTCCTCTATATGTAGATCCGTCCATGACAGTAGTATTAATTAGGGGTGGTAATTTTTGAACCGATCCGATAATCCGACACGAATTCGTATGATAATAATGGATACGGATTGAGGCTTATTGGATATGGATCCTTATCGGATCGACACGATAAAAACACAAAAATTTCGGATCGGATTCGGATTGGATACGGATCGGATTGGATAATCATCTCAATGTCTTTCCACGCTAGATTTCACGCTAGTCTTTCCACGCTAGATTTCAATGTCTCCTCTCATACTTCAAGTTCCATTTCTATGGAGTTTTCTGCATCATCATTCTTAATTAGGCTTCAACATTAGTAGATAGGGCTCTAAGGATATCAACACAAATCAGCGATAGGTCGCTTGATGCCACATGATACCAAAAATACAAGGTTTTTGTTGGGAATTGAGTAATACTCTCTCCGTCCCGGGTCATTAGTCTCATTTTGACCGGGCACAATAACTAATATTTGTTAGTGTTGTGGAATAAATATTTTATTAATGCAATAATTTTTTTTTCATTTTAACATACATAAATAATTCCACGGAACAGACGAAAATGGAAAATAAAACTAATAAGGTGGAACAGAGGGAGTATATAAGAACTATATACAAAGCGGATGTATGTAGGCCCTCAAGCTGAATTTTTTTTCGTTTTTAAATGTGGAAATCCATTTTTTTTAATAATGAAATAGCCCTCATCGTGAATAATAGAAAAAAGGAATTGAAGTTAAGGAAGAAAAGCTGGATTTTTTTTTCTTCTTATGCACTTTTGTAATTTCTTTATTATTTAAAATCTAATACAACTCTTCTAATCCCTATAATAAATTCTGGATCGGCCACTAATGTATCGACATCTAGTGTTTCACTTATATTAAAAAATCAGTTTTTATTCCCAATAATTTTCTATTCTAGTGAAATATTTTTTAGTTCAACCATGTGTAATATATACCATAGGACAATTTTAATTTTTAACTCACATTATTTATAATAACTCTTGATCGACTAGTACGTACATACTATATGATATTAATTTCTTTCAAATCAGAATAAATAAATAAATAAAAACTGAAATTTGAATTAAGGGGGAAGCCAGCCAAGATTCAACCCCCAAAATCAAAGATATACTTAAAGAAAATATTATTTCATCAGTTTTAAAAGGGAAAACATTATACTTTCCTAAAGCTGATGCTTCATCAAGTATTTTTTTAAAGAAAAAAAGCACAACTTTTCCACAAAAAATGTATGTTTTCAATAAAACAACCATCTTTCTGATAATAGCACTATTTTAAACCAAAAAATAATACTGCCTTAGGTCAGAATTCAAGAACTCGCATTTATTTTCGTAATTAATTATCTTGTACAAGTTTTCCAAATTAAGAATTGAACTTCAATATATTTTCCATCATAGGACATTAATTAGTTATTATGGGAAGTTTCTATAATTTTGACCAATTCTTAAATATGTACATAATATTGGCTAGTGAAATTGGCTATTTTGATATATTTCATATTCCCTCCGTTCCGATTATATAATTGGGGTTATTATTTTAAGGTGTTTCAATTATATAGTCCAATTTTTATATTTGTTATTGTTTTTATATGGTCATTTACCTTTACATCCCTGAATAATCTTGGAAAATGAGTATATTAAATGTAATATTATGAAAATGAGAGGTTAATTAATGCTTTAAATAAGGGTAATATTGGAAATTTGTTTAAATATTAAATAATATTTTTTGACAAATGTGCAAGATCAAACTGGACTATATAATCGAAGGGATAGAGTAATAAATTTATTTTGACCATTTCTTTAGTTTTCTAAGATGTGGCTGGACTTCCAACTTTTCTATTTTTCCGCAAAAACAAAAATAAATTGTGGTAGTAAATCAGAACTGGTCCAAGAAATTACATACATTATTCAGCAGAATTTAATAAAAATTGCCATAATTGTGTACGGCCACCTCCATCTCTTCTCACCGGTCCTTCATTGGGATATGAATGAATTATCCCATTCACTACCTCCTACCTATGCAATCTTTATTGAATATTTTGTGCCCAGTCCACCATAAACACGTGTTAATATGTTCATGACTGATGTGACAATAAATCGGAGGTGTTTTAGAGTAATCATGATTGAACCCATCACTAAGATTATATTATCGTATCAACATGTGAGCACATTAACACGTGCACACAATGAGCATTGGAGTGTTTATGATGTTGTGGATCAGGGGCGACACCAGCATTGGGCCGCTGGGGTTGGCTGCCCCCACGAGTTTTTAATTTCCTCTATTTTTATGCATATATTTTTTTGGAAAAATAAAATTATATAATATAGACTCTACGAAATTGTAGTTAAGCCCCCACGACACTCGAGTTCTGTATCCGCCCCTGTGGTGGATAAATATTTTTTTTCTTTATTGTGTTGTTTATTGAGGTTGTCTCATCTCTCATGGGTTGAAAAGAAATACATTATTGAAGTAAAAGAGAAAAAAAAAAAAAAAAAAAAACTAAAACGACGTAATAAGATGGTTAGTAAAATTCATTTATTAATGGAGTATATGAAATGATGAGAACATTACAATATATCGAAACCTCACACAAAAGAGACGTAAAATCAAAGACAAATGTTGCCATGCAACGTTAACTAATTAAGTAACACAATAATATATGAAATGAAACATGCGTAAATATAATTTCAAACAAGCTCTCGATGGCTATCTTTATTGGCTGCATGCATGCGTCCATCATCTCCCATTTCCTGTTTGCATGCAAGAATTATATTAATCAGATCATGTAAATATTCAAATATTATCTTCTTGCAATATTTACCTTATCCTCCCATTAGTAGTGGGGTGGTGGTGGTGGGGACTTGTAAACATAGGACTCCTTGGGAGGTGGTGGTGGAGATTTGTAGACATAAGGTTTTTCCGGAGGTGGTGGAGGCGGCGATTTGTATTCGTACTTTTCCTTCGGAGGTGGAGGTGGGGGTGATTTGTAGTCGTATTTTTCCTTGGGAGGTGGAGGAGGCGGGGGTGATTTGTATTCATATTTCTCCTTGGGAGTTGGTGGTGGGGGAGATTTGTACTCGTATTTCTCCTTGGGAGGTGGAGGAGGCGGGGGTGATTTGTACACATATTTCTCCTTAGGAGGCGGAGGAGGCGGAGGTGACTTGTACTCGTATTTCTCCTTAGGAGGTGGAGGAGGAGGGGGCGACTTGTATTCATACTTTTCTTTAGGAGGTGGAGGAGGCGGGGGTGACTTGTATTCGTATTTCTCCTTAGGAGGAGGTGGAGGTGGGGGCGATTTGTACTCATATTTCTCCTTGGGAGGTGGAGGAGACTTATAAACGTATTCTTTCGGGGGTGGTGGTGGTGGAGATGAATACTTGTAATCGGCGGAGGCTTGGGAAGGGAAGCATATTAGAGACACTAAAACCACTAAAAGAGTGGCAACTAATGAGAGCATAGGTGAGCCCTTATTTTTCTTCTCCATCTTTGCTTAAATTGCAATGGAAATCAAGTTTGGTTCCACCCCTTTAAATAGATGTAGTTTTTTTTTACCTCTTTAACTCAAATTTGAGGTTGCCTAACTCACTAATTTACCTATTATGCATATTTTTCAACATTTGAAAAAAGTGATAATGCTAGATTAACTAATTAATATAGGTGATGAACAACTCAGTAACATATATTTGGTATTTTAACATGCGTCAAATCAACTCCCCAACTTTGTCAATTTTAACATTGAAAATATGGAGCTACATATAATTAATTCATTTGAAATTAAATAATTGCGTGATCTCTTTAGTGAAAATTTGAAAACTTTGATGGCTGAGAATTCTATCAATCGCCGCCTATACTCAACAACTCAAGAATATAACATAAATTAAATATTAAGTTATTTGATTTCGACTTAGGCCTGGTTATATTAGTTGATCATAAAAGAGCTCTACTATATGGATGATTTACAATTTGATAAAAACAAATATTTACAATATTTTATAATCATATAATTGCTTAACTCAATTCGATATTTCGTTTTTATCAACAATACTATTTTGTATTATTTGACTTAAAAAACAAAGAAATACTCAAAATAATATACATATATTCTATATATTCAATAATATTGTTATTTTCCGTAATATGAAAGTGATTGGCTTTACTAAGTCTTGTAGTTGTAGCTGTTAATCATCAAAGATTAAGTTTAAAATAATTCATAAAATAGTGTTTTATTTATCTATTTTTTAAATAAGGGAAGATCAATCTCAAAATCTTAATTTATTTAAAAATTTCTATGTATAGTACTTGAGATAAGTGTGTCAGTAATATTGGAGCACACTACAAAAAAATAGGTAAAAACTTGCTTTAGGCACGCCTAAACGATTTAGGCGGGTTTTATCCATACCCAAATGGGTTTACCCATCCCAAATAGAGTTTATTAATCCCCAATTAGGGTATATTAGATGGGTTTGGGTTGGGTTAATGAATAAAACCAGCCTAAACCGTTTAGGCGTGCTTAACCTGAGACCTTCCCCAAGAAATAAGGTAATAGACAACACGGAATTCGCGTTGTCTATTACACAATTTCGCGTAGTCTATTATAGTGTAGTCTATTGGAAAAAGGAGAAAGACAACGCAAGAATTTTCGCGTTGTCTATCTTGTTATAGACGACGCAGATTTTCGCGTTGTCTATACATATTTTTTTTATTTTTAAATTTATTTTTATATATATATATTTAATGATAAAAGTGATTATTAGTCGTCTCAAGGTTCCTATGATTCAAAGCTATCTTATAAAAAAAAGAAAATGCTATGTAAAATCTTCTTTTAAGAGTTCTTAAATCAGAAAATGATGAAACCTTCTCAAACAATATTCAATACATATATCCGATTAGCAAAATTTGTCGGAATCAAAATGACTCCTGAATTGAAGAAACCAAATAACACATAAAAATATGTTTTTTTTATTTTATTTTTTATAATGATCTAGGGTTCGAATCCAATGGTGACAAGAGTTGTGACTTGTCTATGAGAATTAAAGTGCATTAGAAAATAATTTACATTTTTTTTTTTTCAAATTTCCATCTAGAACCAAATACACAATCCTCCACAAATCAAATCTCGTTTAATAATAATGCTAACTTTTGCAGACTGCTGCTAGTCTAAGTAATAAACCAAAACCAATTGATGGTTCTCAAGAAAATAAACTACTCGCCCTCCGTTCCGATTATTTAGTCCGAGTTACTATTTTAGGGTGTTTCAATTATATGGTCCAATTTCTATATTTGATATTGTTTTTTTCTGATAATTTACCATTATACCCCTAAATAATTTTGGAAAATGAAAATATTAAATGTAATATTATAAAAATGAGAGGTTAATTAATGCTTTAAATAAGGATAATTTTGAAAGTTTATTTAAATATTAAATAATTTTTGACAATGTGCAATATCAAACTGGACTATATAATCATAACGGAGGGAATAATTTATAAAAACCAATAAATGGAAAAATGATACATAAAAGAAAATATAAAAAGAAGAGAAAAATGTGAAGGGATGAAGTCAACTCTGAACACCTAACTCAAATTCACCTACCAATTTTAATTCATTGTTTCGTTATTATCTCACTATGCTCTTTTACATTTATATATTATTATTATTTTTATTTTTTTTACTTTCATTTTTCACTTTGAATTTTTTTTGTCGGTCACAACTGTACGGCTAGAATTACTCACAAACTCATTTTCATTTGACTATTTATGCATGGTTAACCATCATAATTTGTGAAGTAAAATTTCATCATCACCAAAGTATAAAGTTTCTACTTTTCTTTTTTGGATAAAGTATTACTTTTCTTTTTCATAATTTTTTTAATGTACATATATATAAATAGTCCTCCATGTTATTATAAAATAATGATAGAAAAAAGGAATACTAATAAATCGTGTTGGGTCATTCGTCACCTCATTCCCACTCAATTGTCCAGGGCATAAATATCTTAGGATAAATTCAACATAAAAAAGTGAGGCATATAATATTTTACTAAATCTCAGTAAATTGAATACGAGTCATGAAAATCCAAATGAAAACTCAAGAATTTTGAAACCGGGCTATTAACTATTATATGCAATAAATAGAAAAACTAAAGATTTCTTTTAGTAAATTCTGCTATACATATAATGATTGAAATTAAGAGAGTTTCTGATTCACGTCTTGTTTAATATTAATTTACGAGACCCCACCATATCAGATCATGTCACCTCTTTTTCTCATTTTCCTAATTTATTACTTTTCACTCAATTATTTCCCCACCTTTTATTTTTTTATTATATCCAAATATATGTACCAATTTATTTTTGTTTTATATTGCCCAATTGATATTTCATTATTGCCAAATTTTCTTCTTTATTCTCAATATTGGCTCAATTAGTTGACCTTGTCGCGTTCTTGAGCTCCACATTTTTTTCCTAAAATTTATTAAATCAAGATGCAGTACAGTTTTTTGTAAAAAAATAGGCTACTATTAATGTATTATTATGCTCTTATTCATCCGAATATTCAATGTATAGATATAGAAATAAATTTCAGGTATATAATAGATAGTGGGAATGGATACAACTAGCCACTTTGAATAAGTGGGTATGTTTTATAGCCACAAGGATAAAAATATAAGTTTTCTAGCCACTTTGTACTTTTGTCTTTTTCTCTCTTCCATTTTCGGCTACAAGACAAAATTTACTTTATTTAAGTTGTTTCCATTTTCGGAAATATTCATTATTTAATTTATTTATTCATTTATTTAATTTTGAACAATTAATTTGAACTACCAAGGTAGTTGTAAATTTATTACAACCTTTTACAAACAAATATTTTCGGTTGTACGAGGAAGCAAACATTTTAAAAATTATTTGAAGATTGTTGAGAGGGTTTAGAGAGAGAAAAATCGAAGGTATGTTGATTTCAACCATTTTTTCTTACTTTCGATTCGTTTTCTGCGTTATAATGTTGTTATGTGTTCAAAATCGACATGCATATCTTAGTATCGACTTGTATATCTTAGTTTTTTAGAAAATATCGCGATTTTAGGACTGTTGTTCGTAAAAAAATACGCAGAGAACTTAGGGAGAAACCCAGGAAAATCGCGATCTCGTGATTAAATCGAGATCTCGACATGATGTCGAGATCTCGATTTCACCATATCGAGATCTCGACATCATCTCGAGATCTCGATTTTATCACTAGATCGCGATTAATTTTAATTAAATTCCGATATCTCGATATTATTATCGAGATCTCGAATTGTCTGCTGGAATATGCTCCTATTTTTTTTTAATATTTTCGTTTCATTTATCACAGATGTCGTATCAACGTTTCATCATACGTCATGGTGGGGCTTGGGACAGATCCGAGTATATGGGCGGAGACGAGCAATTGATTTGTTTGAGACGTGAACGGATCTCCTACAATACCATTTTATCCGAGATTCACGAGATCATGCACTGTGATCTCCTCAGTACTAGCTACTGCTTGTTTTACATGAGCAGTATATCTGGGGGCTCGAGGCATGTGAAGGCTGGACTGAAGACCGACGAAGATATTATGCGGATGCTATATGAAAATAGCATTGATCCAATTATATATGTGGTCACCAAATTGAAGCAAAATCAGTCCGGATTTCAGGCACCTCAGTCAGAGTCACAGCGATCAACACGAATGGGAGGTCCTAGCATCTCATTAGCTGATGATTTCATAGATGAGTATGAGGCGGAATCTACAGATGATGATGATGATGATTATTGTGATGATGATGATAATGAGGAGGAGGAGGAGGAGGAGGCAAGCGAGGAGGAGAGGGACGAGGAGGAGGGGCGGAGTCGGTTGTTTGAGTCCTTGGTCAGTGATTTTTCTAGATGGATTCTAGCTCCTGGGCGAATGGATCAGTACGGACTATCGTACAAAAATCATACAATATACTCCACAACTATGTGAATCTAACTGCATGGGCATCTCAGTAAAATCCTTAATCAGAGAAAAATTACCAAGGATTCTTACACGAGGAGGATCGACCATGTCCCAGTACCCGGCAGTTTCAAGGACACGGGGGAGTAATACAAGAAGTGGTCGGAGTTCCTTGTCCCGCTTCAGATAGAGAACTGGGTCAGATGGATCATTTAAAGCGTGGAAAAGTGAGTCATATAACTCAACGGTCCAGCTATGAAGATCAATCCGTACAGTGACCCAGTGTTCGTAGAGATGGACAATCCCGATCACCTAAAATACAAATCAACACAATTAAAGTTAACATGAAAACTAATAGAACAATTTAATATGAAAATATGTCACTTACATGTTTGGCCTTGTACCAACTCCTAAAGCCAGACAATCCACCACGACCCTGGACAGCTTTCACTAGATCATCATGGGCCTCCCACCAATCGTAATTATCAACCGCCTTTCCTCGTTTTTTCTTTGGGACTTTATCCCATTTTAGCAAGATACGGTCCTGCACATAATATACATTATAATATGAAATGAAAATTAAAGAATAAAAAAAAAATTTAACATTCATTACTTACAAAGAAAGAGGGGTCCAATATGATAGTGCTGTCCGGGTCAACACCGTCCTCAAGTAAGCTGTTGTCAGCTCTGGCAACCATGTCTCGTGACATACGCATGAAGATCTGCAAAAGCTGATATCACAAAAAAAAAAAATTAATATAAAGCAGATAATATAAAAATTCACAACTAATAGTTATGCACTTACATCTTCTGTAATATCCTCCTGCGGGTCATTAAGTGGCCGGAAATATAGCTCCCTACTAATAATCATTCCCTCCTCAGGCACCCTGACTTGCTGCGTGATATCGTCCATGAAAGACAGATAGTCTGTCATCATCTTCGGACCAGGAACACGAAAGGGGGCGGTACGGCCAGCAGCGAATGAGGCGGTGGGGCCCGCAGTGGATGAGGTGGTGGGCCCCGCAGTCGATGAGGTGGTGGGGCCAACGGGCTGAGAGGCGGTGGGGCCTGCAGCCGATGATGAGGTGGGGCCAACGGGCTGAGAGGCGGTGGGGCCCGCAGCCGATGACGAGGTGGGGCCAACGGGTTGAGAGGTGGTGGGGCCCGCAGTCGATGAAGTGGTGGGGCCAACGGGCTGCGAGGCGGTCGGGCCAAAAGAGGAGGCTGTCCAATCTGAAAAGATAATATAAATATATAAGTAAAATATAGTCAAATATAAATCAAATTAAACACAAGTACCTCTAGAATAAGGAGGATACGGTGGGGCCCATCTCTCGCTACGGCGAGGGCGGCAGAGAAGTGTATCTGCGAGGTCCAGTAAGAAGACCTTCAACCTATGAGTAACCCTGGCAGACACCGGCTCCACAATATTCTGACTCACACGATCAGCTACCGGCACCATCAGTCTATCTGCGACTGGCCCAATAAGTCGCTGAGCCACCGGATCAATCATCGTCTCTGCCAATGGCTTAATAACCCGTTGTGCCACTGGATCAATGATCAGATTCGCTAATGGATGTATAAGCTGCTGCGACAGTGGTGGCATATCTCGCTGCACCGCTGGATCAATCATGCGATCAGCCACTGGAGCAATCATGTAATCTGCTAGTGGCTGCACGAGCCCTGCTCTCAGTGGTGGAAGAAGTGTATCTGCCAGTGGCTGCACGAGCTGACCAGCCAATGGCACTGCAAATCGCACCATGTCGTCCGTGGACATCCCGTACCACTCGTACCATGGAGGCTGTCCAGTCTGAAAAGATAATATAAGTATATAAGTAAAATATAATCAAATAAAAATCAAACAAATTTAAACACAAGTACCTCTCGAGGCTCTGCAGATGCGGAACGTCGCGGGCGCTTCTTAGCCCGTCGCCGAGGAGAAAAATGAGTAGGCTCGAAAGAAGAGCGGACTGGAACCTCAAAACCACCACTGCTCATTTCGAACTCTGGCCATGGGTCGCGTTGTAGCGGCGACTGATGCGGTGGCGGCGACTGCTGCGGCGGCGGCGAGGGACGGCGCTGTGGCGGCGACTGCTGCTGCTGTGGAACCCTCCTCGAAGAAGACCTCGAGGCACTAGCAGCACCCCGCTGAGAGACTGATGATCGGGGCCTCAAGCCTCTGTAAGGTATAAATCTGCGAATCATCGGCTGCTCAGCATTCCGCAGACTTTGCCAAAACTCAGAATCGGCCTCATCCTCAGTCGGCTGCAGTGAAGTACTACAAACATGCTGAAAAAAAAACAAATATCAAATAAAATATATAATATTTTATTTTAATAATAATTAAAAAAAATCATAAACAATAATTACCTCTTTTGTGAAAAAATCAGTAAAGTCAGCATCCTGAACATAATGAGGTTTCCACATCAAGCATCGAGGCATAGTCCCCAATGGCATACCGCGTAACGCACATACCTTTGCCAGATCAGGGATCACCTCGTACGCCCATGCCTGCAAAATAATGTAAATAATTAATAATTCTTGTCTTGTCTTTTATAAATTAAAAATATATTAAATTAAAAATTAAAATTACAAATAATTACCTCTAACACCCAAACAGGGCCGTATATATGGACCAAAGGCACCTTAGCTGACTTCGAAGATGTGATCACGACAGACATCTGATGCAGCAAGACACTGAACGACCACGAGCCCCAAGGGAAAGCCCTCCACTCGTGAGGCCTCTCCACCAATGCATAGACCCATGGGTCTACCATTCGCTTCCCATCCAAGCAAATCAACATCCGGTACACAAAAAGAATCTGAGCGATCTTCACATAATCATCAAGAGAATCGCTCAGAATCAAGTCCCTGTTCATGAAATCAAGGTGCAACTGATCTACACTCGGCAAGTCTTGGTAGTGAGAATATAAGCACCCATCCTTCGGGATATCACTCAATTTCATTGCAGTAGGATCAAAATCTGAATCGCCGAACCGCAGCCCGGTCATCAAACAGAACTCCTCTGCACCTAATCGTAAGTTGGTTTCGCCAACACGAAACCACAGCTGATCCTCAGCCCCATCCACATTAATCTCGTGGGTGATAAGAGCCCAAGTAGCACGTATCGTTCTCTTCTTCCACCGGAAAGAGAGAAATTCACCAAAGGGACCTTCCCTAAATAAATTGGAAATATCATCGTCCTCATCTCCCAAGCTCGCAAATCTAGTCCGAATGTCCTCAAGAATGTCCCGATCGTAACAATTCATCGACCGCGGGACTGTCCCCTGTAGACCGGGTCTGATCCACTCCCAAACCTGCAATTAAATAAAATAAAATATTTAAATAAAAGCAGAATTAAAAGAATTAAAAGCAAATATTAAAAAAAAAATTAAATCGAGATGAAATGTAAATGCATTATTATTATGGATTTAAAAAAAATCGAGATCTCGATTTGCCAAATCGAGATCTCGTCGTCTCTCTCCTAGGGCGGCTTCGCACATTGTTTTTCACAGTAAATCGCAGCAAAAATCAATCCTACATTGTTTCTAGTCGTATTTAAGCCTAGAAATCGATGAAATACGAAATCTAATCAACTATAAACATAATTAAACATGTATTTGAATCTAAAAAGCATAGAAAATTCGACGGAAAAGCAGAAAAAATGACGAAAATGTTCAGCCCGTCGCCGTAGGAATTAACTTACTTGGTTTGGATGTTCTTCCTCTCCAGACATTGTAATAGGCGCAATGTATTTTTTTTCCGGTTGGGGCGTGCGTTTTTCCGGCCGAGAGAGCTTGAAATCGCCAAAAATGGAGGCTGCGGCTGTTCGACGGAAAAGATAGGAGAGAGAAAGGGGGGAAGTGGGGTAGGTGGTGGGGTAGGTGGTGGGGTAATAGACAATAAATCCAAAATAATTAATGCAACAACATTTGAAAATTCAGTTTCTCTCTCCAATCATTGGCAAAGTGGCTAAAAAACATGTATTTTTATACATGTGGCTAGATAACTTAACAAGTTATCCAAAGTGGGAATGGATAAATTTTGGCCTCTAATAGATATATATGTACAATAATTCCTATCACGGCCAATTTGAAAAAAGAAAAAGAAAAAAGAAATTTAGTTAAATTATATAATATATAATTCCATATATAATACACTAATTCCATATATGTACAATAATTCCTATCACTGCCTATTTGACAATAATTCCTTATCAACATATTAAGAATTTAGTTTCTCCTTAATTAATTAAATTATATAATATATAATTCCATACAGCTCCAAAAAGAAAAAAGAAACTTTATTGTTTATTTTAACAGTTGAATATCCACTACAACAAGCGCACTTTCTTATTTATTTATTTAATAACAATAAATTTATTTAAACCAATATGCCAATATATCCTTGATTCGAATATATAGTAGAGTATTTTCACCACTACTACCCAACACGAAACATAAGCACTAGAGGCGTATCCATGTTGATGAATGGTGTACACTTGTACCCAAAATTTGTTTTTATTATTATTAGTTATATATCTTTATTATTATTTATATACATTTTATATTACTCCCTCCGTCCCACTCTATTAGTCCCATTTTCCTTTTTGGTATGTCCCATCTATTAGTCTTATTTCCTAAAATGACAAATTTTTTTCACACTCATCAATAAAATATTAATTCCACTACACTCACAAACATTGGTTATCGTGCCAAAAGCAAATGAGATTAATTACATGGGACGGAGGAAATATAATGCATCCACAATTTATATATTGAATCCTTAATTTTAAATTTCTAAATCCGTCCCTAAGAAGCGTACTATCTAGCTCTCCAGACGATCACTACAACAAACACCATGGCTCGAGCCAAGCTACTACCATCGATATACATAAACTCACACTCTCTCTAGATGGGAAAAAAAAAAATACATTTTTTTATTCTAATAAAAGGATAGAGTGAAAAAGAAATAAAATCATATCCACTCAAAAATCGAACCTTGGATAAATGCAAGGAATAAATGAACATGGAAAATGGGTTTATGTGAAGCCATGAAGCCGGATTCGACGAGCCAAGCCATCAATCAATCAGTAAAGGACAACGGAAACCTTGTAGTTCATGGTGGAAGGCTTTGTCAGAGAAAATTCAATTTGGATAATTAATTTCTCTAATAAATAAATGTAATCTATATATATGTGTAAGCTGTAAAGTGCATAATTGAGCCAAAAGGCTGCATTGTATTGAACATTGAGAATATTTTACTTTTAGAGCATCCCAATGGGGATCTTAAATATCGCCAACTCAGAAAGTTATGGTCCACCTAGGAGAGAGAAGAAGGAATGGTATGGGATTTAATTTAAGATCCAATTGCTTAGCAGACAGGCTGCCCCACACGAATTCACAGCGACGCGCGCGTGCCGGACAATTATCATCAGCACTCACAGTCTGAGCGCGTGTAACACACGCTCCAGCTGTGAGGCTGGGCCTCCCATTTCGTCTTTTTTTTTCTTTTTCTTTTCATTCTTTTTTCCTTTAAATATTTTTCCGTTTAATTCTTTTTTTTTTCCACTTAATTATTTTTTATGAAATAAAAAATAATCGTAATTATTGATGTGATGCATATATGTCGGGATCTTATTTTATTTAAGATCCCACCCACCGTGGATACCCTAACCCTCTTAATTATATATATATATATGCATATAGAGAGAGAGAGAGAGTGAGAGGGAGGGGGAAGAAAAGGGACATAATATTTTTATTGAACTGAAGAAACCTCTGCGTTTTGGCGGGAGATCAAAATAGTAAATATGAAATTACACAAAGATTGGAAAAGCAAACCATTAAGCGCTACTTACGCACTACATAAACATTAAATAAACAGAAGATGAAACCAATGATGAGGAGAATTGTCTGCTGCGGCATTATTATAATAAAATAATATATATTATTTTTTCATGTCGTCGTCGTTGCATGGATCCATCGCTTTCAGCACACAGCCACTTCTTATTTCAGACATTCTCTCATTTCCTGCACCCATCAACACCTTCCACTTTTTAGTATTCTCCTAGTCTAAACTTTCGTGCATGAATTATTCTTGCTAAATACAGAGAAATAAACTTTAAATTATTTTAACGTTGAAACAAAGTAAAAATGTTTCACTTACTTGGAACGTGTGAAAACTCGTATCTCAGTAGTGAGGAGGAGGAGGTGGAGAAGTGTAGTAGTAAGGGATGTGTGGCGGCGGCTTGTGAACTGGAGGAGGAGGTGGTGGGGACTTGTATTTGTAGACTGGTGGTGGTGGAGGGGGAGATTTGTATACGTACGGGTGTTTAGGTGGTGGTGGAGGGGATTTGTATTTGTAGACCGGAGGTGGTGGGGGAGGAGACTTGTATACGTACGGGTGTTTAGGTGGTGGTGGAGGGGATTTGTACTTGTAAACCGGCGGCGGTGGAGGAGGAGACTTGTACACGTACGGGTGCTTCGGCGGTGGTGGTGGGGA
>JAPKLW010000823.1:31738-60590 GCA_026898455.1 Plectranthus barbatus | reverse complement strand
TAAGTTAATTTGTTTGCTAGTGTCTGCCACTCTCCTCTCCAATCATTCACACCCAAATGTCTTCGGTCTTCTTCCTCTTTTTAATTTACCCCCATGAATTTTTCTATTTCCTTTTTTATTATTATTTATAAATATTCATAACAATAATATCCAAAATGTTTATAAATTGTTTCTGTTTCTAGAAAATAGTAATCCATAGAGAAAAGGAAACAACTGTGTGAAATGGAGCAAATTCATTTTTTGATTCTTTGTTTCCTGTTTTATATGAAAGTTGCATCAGATTTCGCAATTTATTAATCTGCCGACTATATAAGATTCTTTCATTAATTTATAATTACTCTATACACACTCAATTTCAAGATTCTTGAATTCAATATTGCTAATCTCGTAATAAACTCATGTTTATTTACTGATCTGAATTTGTAAAGCTGGATTATGGTTGTTTAATCACTGAATTATAGCATCCTAGATCAAGTAAAAGTGTGGAATGCTTTTCTTTTTCTTTTTCTTTTCTATAATCCAGCTTTACTTTATTTCTTTTTTTTTTTTTTTGGTTCTATGCATCTCTGTATCACTATCTCCTTTTTTTTTACCCTTTATTTGTGGCCAGACAGAGTATGCATACATGCAAATTGAATTATGGCTTGTCTCCGTTGGTCTTTCCATTTCTAAATATTTAATTATTGGGTTATGATAATACTCTTGGAAAGTGATCTACTAATTTTATTAAATATCTAGTTTTAAGCTTTCGTTTTTTTTTTTTTTGTAATTCACACTCGTTATCTTTATTATGTTATAATTTATAGAATATATAGAAAATAATAAATTTGCATTATACTAATTGTGTGTGCATGATAAGATCGATCCACTAAGATGTTTGGAATTTTATATTATTTTTGGAGTATTCGGGGTTTCATTAGATTTTAAATTATAAAATTAATATTCCTTCCGTCCCGGGTCATTAGTCTTATTTTGACCGGGCACAATAATCAATGTTTGTGAGTGTAGTGGAATTAATATTTTATTGATGTGAGAGATTTTTTTCTATTTTAAGAAATGAGACTAAACTAACTAGATAAACGAAAATGGGTTGTAATTGGGTATTGAAAGTTGGATTAATGTTCAATGCAGGTAAATATTGTATTAAGGGATTCTCACGTGGCATTCGGTTAAGACATGACTTTCGAAACTCATCTCATTGATTGTAATTCAAGATTCCTACCCAGGTTAGGTGTAGACCAAATCCCACCTTCTCACCGATAATAATATATTTATTAAAAACCGATCTTCATCTTTCATTTGAATTCATGGGTTAAAACAAGTAATGTAGTGACCCGGTGCCGGAGCAGTGAGTGATCGCCGGTGTAGAGAAATACGGATAATGAGCGGCTCCCATAAGATTTCCATTAGTTGAGCGGAGGGTGACATGAATGAACCGGGCCCACACCGGAACGAGAGGGATTCTGAGGCTATACAGGAATGAGACTGTATAGCTGAAGAGAGCTTAAAGGATTTGATAGGTGCTACTCATACCAACATGGTGCATCATCTTTTTCGGCACCCATTCTAGGAAAACCCCAATGTTAAGCGTGCTTGACCTGGGGTAGAACTAAGATGGGTGGACTAGGGGTGAGCAAGAACCTACCGAACCGAAAAAACTGAACCGAACCGCTCAAATTTGGTCGGTTCGGTTCGGTTCTGCACAATTCGGTTCGGTTCTCGATTTTGGAAAATAAAAACCGAACATATTCGGTTCGGTCTTCGGTTCTAGCTTTCGGAACCGAAAGAACCGACCGAACTACAATAAATAATAATTATAAATTAAATATATATATATAATAATAATAATAATAATCCTTATTCAATTCCTACCCAAATACCCATTCCCAATTTCCCATTCCAACCCTAATCGACTCACACAGACGCAGCCCTCCCTCCCTCCCTCTCGTCATTCCCGTTTCCCCCACAGGCCACACCGCCACCGGCGCCGCTCTCACCCAGTCACCGGCGCCGCTTCGCCCTCTCCGACTCCCTGTCACCGGCGCTGCCCTCGTCCAGTCGTCCTCCCCCTCTCGCTCAGACTTCGCTGGCTCGCTCACCCTCTCGCTCGCCCTGCCCATCTCCCTCGCACGCACGCAGCTGGCTCGTCCTCACGCAGGCACGGCTAGCACGCACGCAAGCAGCCGTCGTCACGCATGCCCTGCCCCTCTCCCTTGCTGCTGCTCTTCCTCACGGCTCACGCTGCACGCACACAAGCTCGTAATTCAATTTACAGGAAATTATTAAAAATGTATTGTTGCAGTTCGGTTTCAACCGAACCGACCGAAATCGAACCGAATTATTCGGTTCGGTTGTCGGTTCGATTGATTGGGTGTTCGGTTCGGTTTTCGGTCGGTTTCCTAAATCGGTTCGGTCCATTCGGTTTTCAAAATTTCGGTCGGTTTTCAACCGAACCGACCGAATGCATCCGAATGCATAGCCTTAGGGTGGACCCCCTGGGAAGTTTCTCAGGGTGCGTGTGAGTGAGGACAAAGCACGCTGGGAAGGACTTGTGTTGGTTTGTGGGGTCAGCCGTCAGTCTAGAAGCCGGTCCAGGCCATTGGTGGGTAATGTGGCCGACCTCGGGTGAGCTCGTTTGGGCCCTAGGGCAGGGGCGTTACAAGTAATTTTTTTAACATTTGATGATTATATATTTTAATAAAGGATAGTATACTAATGAATCAAATATTATAAGAACTAACGTATGATATACTAATCGATAAGAATACTATACATACAAATCAAACACAAATGAAAAGATTAACACATATATAGAGTTTTCAGCAAGCACAAATGAAAATATAGAAGTTGCTTTCTTATTATTATTATTTTTTTAAATTTACATTAATTAAACACATACTCTATATGTACTCATGGAAGTTCGAACCCATAATCTGTCGATCATAGATAGAGTATTTTTTCCACTGCACCCCGAAAAGAGACTGAATTGCTTTCTTATTGTTATCACAAGAGTCGATACCATATATTTGATCTTCTGGAAGCTTCCAGCAAATATTTTGTAGCTAGGGGGTACGGAATGGTGAATTTTGGATTTTGACTGCGTGACGTGGATTTTGAATGCTCGTATATTTCCATGCACAGTCTAATTCTACATCGTAATAAATTCGATGGTGCAGCTTTGACAACGACTCCAATATTCCTTAATACTCCCTCCGTCCCACTCCAATTGGCATACTTACCAAATTGGGCGTCCCAACCAAATTGTCACCTTTCTAAAAATGGCAACTTTTTCACACTCAACAATAAAATATTAATCCCACTAACTCATTCTACACTCACAACTCTTTATTTCCGTGCCGAAAAGAAACATGCCAATTGGCATGGGACGGAGGGAGTATATTTTAATCCTTGGCAAAAAAAAAAATAATAATATGAAGATAAATAAAATGAGAAATAAATCAATAAAATTGAAAAGTAAACCATGGATGGAGATTAAAGAATCAATCTCTATTGTTATATATAATAATTGATAAATTAAGTTTGAACAGAAGACAAAACATGCTGGCTTTCCGAAGAAAAGCGGGATTTGAGGAAATTTGCAATCTCAGTTGACAAAATCAACTATTCCATAATAAAAAAAAACGTTAATTTCATGCACAAACGTTAATTACCACTGACAAATCTTCAGACATTTCAGAAACCATATTATTTTCATCAATATTACTCTATATATTATGTATGCATTTCTAGTCCCGATTCCAGTTGGCCTTTTATTACGATTAAAAGAAAAAATAACTTATTTTATATATATCCAAAATTATCAACAATATTTATTTCAGTAGTAACTTTGAATTTTCGTTCTCTGGAAAAACCATGTGTATTTCTTCCGTAACTCATTATATAAATATGCATTTATCATTTGTCATACATAGGGGAGATTACAAAGTCAGAGTATGGCCAAGCTCAAATTCAAGCTCGACAAAACAACTTGACACTTGAGCTCGAGCTCAAGTTTTCAAGTGCAAACTCGATTCAGTGTTAAACTCGACTCGGCTCGATCAAGCTAGATTTTTTAATTATTTTTTTATTTTTAATAAAAAAATTAGATTATTTATAAATTAATAATAAATTTAAAAATAAAAATTATATTAAACTTAACAAAGCTTGTGAACCTAGCTTTGACTCGGACTTGAATTCACAAGTCTCGCGAGTCTATAGAGTAGAGAATCATGGAGTCTGAGTTGGGTTAATATTGAATAAATTTCGGATTTTTTTTTTAACGAATACCAAATAGTTCGCGAGACGGTTTGATACTGATCACCTCTAATGATACATTATTATTATTATTATTATTATTATTATTAAAGGAAAATCTGAGAAGATGTATGAGAAATGAAATGATGAAGAGTTCACCAAATCCACTAGAAATGGTTTGTACACGTACAGGCACATGCTAGCCAGGGATAATAGTGACAATTCAGTGGTACTCTACTTAGTTTGTCGGTTAATTTTTTGTACTAACTTGTAATTAACATTATTTTTATGCCCAACTTATTACTTTGCAACCTTAAAATTGCAAGATATTATAATTAATAATTTATAGATATATGTGTATTTATATACATAAACAATGAAATGCAAATATCCATGCCACTCTTTATAGAATGTATCTATTTTCTTGCATAGTTGAATTTGAACAATCCATTTTGTCGCCTTACTTCAACTGATCAGATATATCTTGTACCTTATTGGTATTTCTATATTTAATATTTTTAGTATGTGAATCCATTTCTTGCATAATATATATTTTATATATTTCTTCAGATAAACATATTATGTTTTGTAAAATTGTTTCTATTAAGCCTTTTATTGAGAAAAATATTAGTAATCTCATTTTTTTGAAATAATTAAGCGATGAGAAATCGAGGGCCGATCCATAATTTCTCATTTAAATGTTTCTCTAAATATAAACACGGTTTTTTCACACACTAACATCTAATGAGAAAACAACTTTTAATCTCGAGTTTAAAAAATAAAACAAGATTATAAAATAAAATAAAAAAGAAAAAGAAAACTGGAAACGTTGTGGGATTGATTTTCCTAATCCATGGAACTTGCCCAGCAACCAATGGCATATGAAGAATTACTTCCGACACAATTAAATAATTTCATTACAACTCATCTTTAATTTAAATATATCTCAAAGTCATCTCTCCCACCGTACCCACATTCTACGCCTAATATTTTGGACAATATGAGTTTTTTTTAATATTTTTTTAATATATCTAAAGATTTTCTAGTATTTTATAATTTTGTCTGCCTTTTCGACTCTGAGTTTGAGCTTTTTAGTAAGTTTTGTTAATAAAAAAGTTGGGAGGAAATCTGAATACCTGTAAAAATGTGTAATAGTAGACCGTCGCAGATGCACAAATTCTTCATTAGATTTATAAAAAAAATACTTAATTGCGTAAAACTAAAAAATATTTTATGCTTTTCAATGGGGCGACAATATCCGATTCGACACGAACCTAATATAGAAAAAAAAAACGGCTTGGGTCAACTCATTTAAATTTTGGATCAATTTTGGGTCGAACCCATTAAACAAATTAAAATTTATGTCAGGTTCGAGTTAGATTCGGGTGACCTGCACAACCCATGTGACCTGAAGTTAATCAATTTTAAAATTAATTTTTGTGTTAACAAATTATTTTCGGGTCATTTTCGTGTTAACAAGACATTTTTCGTGTTGATTAAGGTTAGAATTTTCACTATGATAGAACATGTCATTCCGGGTCACTTTTAGGTTGTCCTTAAAACAAACTATTGGGTTCGGGTTGACATATCATATGTTAATATCTGATCGCAACTCAACCCACCAACCCGAATCCGACCCATTAATTACCACCCCTACTTCTCAATATTTTCAGCCCATCCTATTATTTTTTTTTCCTTATATTCAACCTGTTTTCTTTTTTACAATTTGAAAATAAAGAGTGCTGCCCACTCCTCTACATGTAGATCCGTCCATGACAGTAGTATTAATATATGAACACAAAATTAACACAATTCAAATGAATCAATTTTAAACGTTAAAAATTTAATATATTCATGTGAAAATACTTCAAGAGTCGAAATATAAACTTTTTCCTTAATAATTATCAATGGATGAACCTAGATGCGATTTATGGGCTGGGAATGAATCTAGACGTCTATATGCCTTAGATTAAAACAATAATATATATAGACATAAACCTATTTACATATTTAGGTACCAAAAAAGTCATAGAAATGATTTTTAATCTTTGATAATTATGAATATCTTATCCCAGTCTCTAATTTGGGGGATTTTATCACATTGTTTCTCGATATAAATCTCTCAAATAATAATTCCATTTAAACTTAATTAAGCTTAGATTATAAGGAAATGTGGATGCCTAACCAAATTAAATATTACTAAAATGCTCAAGAACTTATTCTACATCGGGAACCGGAATCCAAATTCATAAACACATAAGACGAAAACATATGATATAATTTTTATAAGACAAAAAGACGAAAAATAAAAGAGATAAATTTTGAAATAACAAGTTTAACTATTTCACATGCAAAAAATAACAATTCTTATAAAAAAAATGCACAATATAGCAAAAATTGTGCAAATACCCCTACATTTTTTTTTTTTTGAATAAGTGTACAATAATCTTAAACACACACCCAGATATCCCCCTGGAAGCTCGAACTTGTGATCTTTCAGTCACAGGCAAGGTGTTTTAACCACTACACCCCGAGCGAAGGGACATACCCCTACTTTTTAAATTTCCACCCTTGTAGCAGTTAATTTATTGTTTTTTTTCAAAAATGCACAACTTCTCTCATCTTATTGGTTTTAAAAATTAAATAAATTATTTAATTTATTTACATGTGAATATTTTGGTTGACCAATTTTATTGAAGTTTTTCTTTTAATTTTTTTTATTGAAATTTAAATTATTGCCGGTGTGAATTTGGATTTTAATCAATATTTGAGTATTTTTTTATTAAAAAAAACTGGTGTAAATTAAAATTGCTATTATTTCAAATAGTTAAGGTAATTGGAGTACAAATTTAAATAATTATAGTGGTAAATTGGAATTCATTTCAAATTAGTCGTCAATTTGAGTTATTTTAAAGGAATTGTTAATTCATTTTTTATTAAATTTGAATTATTAAAGGGTGGCTAATATTTTTATAATACAATAAGGGCTGTGAATTGAAATTTTTATAATAAAAAATAGGATGTAAATTCAATTAATTTAATCAATTAATTGTGAATTTATTTAATTTAATTTTGGCGTGCAATAAAGGTTATTTCTATCATTAAATAATTTTATAATACATTCAGTTATTTGATTTAATTCTATAAAAATGGAATGAATTAAATTAGACTTTTTACTAAGTTTTTGCTATTTTGTGCATTTATTCATAAAAGTTAGTATTATTTTTTGGATGTAGTTTTAATATTTTGCCATTTTAAGTTATTTCTCGAAATAAAATATAATTTATCGTATAGAGAAAAACAAATTAACGGTAAAATATTTAATTTGCCAGTAGTTTGTGGGGTTGCCTTTAAAATATTAAGTCGTGCACGTGCACCTACTCATTATTTTTTCGAAACAACGTGCAGAACTAGTTAATTAGTTAGATGGATTCACTAATTACTTTTTTTTTAAGTTAAATTTGTATAGCATCATTTAATTTTAACTGGTCTTGTTTATTATAATATTTTGAAATATATAATTTTTACCCATTTAACATTGTAATTTTTAAAAGTCATAAATATATTAGTAGAAAAAGGCTATCTCCTTTTTGTAATTATTTGCCGATTCAGAACCAAAAAATAGTTTAATTATCAATTCAGGGCTCGAAAGATAATTTGTCGATTTAGGAAAGATAGTTTAATTCAATCCAGGACCCAAAAGATAAAACAATTCTCAATTGAGGACCTGATATTGAGGTCCTGGATTGAGAATTATATGATTTTTCGGGTCCTAGATTGAGAATTAATCTTTCGGGTCTTGAATTGATAAAACTCTTTTTTAATTATTTGAGTCTTAAAGTATAATTAATCGGAAACTGAAAAGTACAATTTATCTATTTGGAAAACTAGGGGCATTTTTTGTCATTATTCAATAAAAAGTGTATATATATTATTAAAAATATAATGTATAAATTCAAAAATATTGTAAAAATCTCTATATGATTGTAAAATACAATAAAAGTGTCTTTTTTTTCCCATAATATCCACATATACATAGGAGAGGAAAAATATGATCATTACAAATGTATATTCATCCTTAAATGTTTCCTAAAATACGTATTTAATAGTTTTTTAAAAGACATTCTAATTAGTATTAAACATCTTATATGTAAAAATATTCTAAACGAGATATTTCACGATCGATCATTCTTTTCCATCCCCAACTAAAAAGAGACGTATTTAGTTCATATATATCATAATCAGCTAGTCATTTTATTTAGTTATTTAGTCACCGTCGCCACAAATCCAACAAGTTTTCGAATTTGACTAATCCATAAAATTATTGAAGTAATTAATATTTAACAGCCATTAGACAGAGGTGACGATACATTGATTATACACACAATTAGAAAATGCATACACTTGATTTGGAGTAATTATAGAATAATAAACCAAATCAAGGACGACAAATTAGAAAATGATAAATGTATAATTAGGGATAACTTAAAATATAAAAATGAGGAAATATTGGTCTAAGTTGATAGAGACAAAAGTCAATGTTTGTTCGGTGCATTAAAATTAATTAAGAGCTGTCATCAATGATAGAATCCACCGTGTAATTAACCATTTTGACGGTACAAGTAAATCCCATCCTATTATTATAATAGTTAGTATTTTTTTTTAAGTTTCTAATTGGTCAACTAGATCCCACTTAATTAAACTAAAATTAATTTGTCAGAGTTAGATGGGTTTTCTTTAAGTGTGAAAATATTATATTTCAATGAGGCATCGACTAATTTCGTCTCCTTTTAAGTCTTTATATAAGGTTTAGTAAATTCTGCTTTTGTAGTTTTTGATGGGTGGTTATATATATACCTAGAAAAATAGATATGATTTCGTATTGACCTACCCCTTGGAATTGTTACTTCATAAATTTTGTTTAAAAAGACATAATACATTGTGGCTTATGATAGATCAAAATCACAAATGTTTTCTTTTTTAATTATGTTATTATTATTGTTGAGGTTCGAATTTCAGGAAATAGGAGCTCTTGGAACTTTGTACGATAATAACAAGCAACAACGACGAAAAGAGGAACGAATCAAACGAAAAATAATAATTAAACGTAAAAATGAGATGACAAGCGTGAATATATTATCAAATATGTAGAGAAATCGGCAATGTTACAGCGTAGTTTTTTAATGAGAGAGCAATACAAAAAATGGGTTCCCCACCTCTATTTATAGACAGGATAGGGGAGGGGGTGTGTGGTCTAACCCTAGGCGTTCTCGACCCGCGGTTCGCCGTAATTCTCGGAACAACTCCGGGTTTCTTGGGGTTGGTTAGGGTTCCTAACGGTCGCGCGCTGCCGGACTACTAGGGTTCCTTTTTTGATATGATTCGACACCGACCCTCCACTACAAAAAAAATGGTCTATAATGACGACAGAAATTATCACTATAAATATGAATTTTGTCAGTGTAGCATCTTAATGACAATATTGTGTGTCGTGGCTACTGAATAGTGGCTAAAGGGTTTAGCGACGAAGTACGATAGTCGTCACTAATGCTCTATTTTATTGTGACTCCAATTTTCATCACTAATTCACTATTAATTAGTTGCAAACTATAATCGTCACTAAAATGTCATGATATAGCCGCACAAGTGGGCTGTCACTAAACAAACATGTTTTAGCCACTATAATAATTATCACTAAAACTTTATAATATAGTAGCATAATTTGTCGTCACTAAAATATCATTATATAGTTACACATAAGTGTTGTCACTAAATAAACACCTTTTTGCCACGACACTAATTATCACAAAAACTTCGAATTTAGTAGCAAAAATTGTCGTCACTAAAATACCTAGTCGTTGTTAACCAGATCATCTGAACCACCTACACCGTACCCAACCGTCGGTCGAGCCACCACTGAGCCGCAATGCCCTGAACCGCACCCAACCGTTGCATCGCACCTAACCCGCCAACTTCGAGCCACAGCTAACCAACCGCACCACACCCAACCATTGAACCGCATCTAGCCTACCACCACCGAGCCACAACCTACCATCGACTGAATCCACCTGCATCGTACCGCACCACGAGCAATTAGGACCAGCGAGCCATCATCGCACCGCACCGCACCGCACCTATGAATAATCAGGACCCTGCACATAGTCATATAAAAAATTAATATTTAGTGCTTCTAACAGGATTCGAACATTTTACCTCTTAATTTAATCCTTTATATCTATCCACTGCATCAAGTGATTAATTATTAATATTTTGGATAGTTAATATATATAAGGTAATAGTGGCTATCTATCTAAACTTAATAAATTTATAAAATCTATTTCATACTTTATAAATTTAAATCTTGACAATCTTATTAATTAAAAAATTACTATGACATTAGCGAATTCTAAAAAATAAAAGTAAAATGTAAATATTAATAAAATGAAATTTCATATAATTTAATTTTAAAAATCTACTACACAATATTCACTTTTACTTCATTATTTAGAATTTGTCGAAGTGGTAGTAGTTTTTTAATTTATAAGATTACTAAGAATTAAATTTGAATAAAAACTAAGTTTTAATAAAAAAATTTATAACATAAGATTTTAATTTATATTAAACATAAATTTTTCATAATTATGAAATTAAAATTATAATTTAACTAAATAATTTAAAATTTACGCATTATTTAATATTTTAATGCCTAATTAACTTATTAAAAATTTAATAATCCTAATTAATTGTGTGTATTTATTTAAATACATGATTAAATTTTTAATTCAATCTGAATTTCAGCTTAATTACGCATTTTGAATCTTATCACCTTCAAATAATTTAATTTTAATATAGTAACATAATCTCAATCATATTTTAAATGTTTTTAAATATAAATTTTTATTAATATTTATTACTTCAATACAAATATTTATATAATTAATTTAATTACTTAAATATATAAAGTCAATATTCAATTATTATTTAATTGCCACATCAAGAATTTTGTTTAATATGGGTAAATATCATAATAGTCTTAACCAAAAATGTAATAAGATCTTAATAGTATTAAGTTGATGGGGATCAAATTACTTAATAAAACATAATGTTGGATATAATTTCATATATTTGGAAGTATGTAATAGAATTTGATAAAATTTAAAAGTTTTAGATATTACGTAACCAAAAGCAAATTAATGGCTAAGAAAAATTATTACTAATGAACTAGTGGAGTTTATTAAATTTTGAAATTTTATTAAAACATAATAAAAAATATTATTATTGTCGAATTCAGTGATAATATATTAAATTATCATTATTTAAAATTTATTGAGATAAATCTGGTTACCGTCACTATAAAATGGATTTAGCAACAAAATAAATTATTGTCAGTGACTTTAGTGACGGTAAATACTAACAACATATGGAATTGTCACAAATTGAAAACTATTGTGATGAAAAAATTAATTTTAGCTAAAATAGTATTTTTAGTTACAAAAAATTTATTGTCACTAATATTAGTGACAATAAATATTGACAACTTTGTCACAAATCATATTTTTTGTGACGAGAAAATTTATTGTTGCAGTAGATATATGTTTAGTAACAAAAATATTATTGTCACTAACTTTAGTGACAATAAATATTCGCAGCTAATAAAATTAGGGGTGTTCGCGGTCCTGTTCGGCCGGTTTGGAAGGAAAATTTCGGCCAAACCGATAGGTACGGTTTGAAAAATTTTCAAACCAAACCGGCCAAATAATTTTTTGAAACCAAACCGGCCAAACCATATAAAAACGATTTGGTCCGGCCGGTCTGACGGTTTGAAAAGAAATATGTTTCAACTTTCAACAATCTACTATAATTTGTAGAAAACTAGGGCCTAAATACAAATTAATTATTTTATATTATTTGTTACTACTTATAATAATATAATTTTATTCTAAAAATCTTATATTTATAATTTAATGTAAATCAAAAGAAACACATGGGTCAAATATATTAAAATTATAACCTTAAAATTCAAATGTAAAATTGAAAGAGATGTGTAAAATTATTATTATAAAGTTCATGCTTAATTTATCTTAAGGAAATTATATAAAATAATATTATTTAATGTTAATACTTATTAGTTTATTTTTTATAAATAAAAAAATAAAACTAAAACTATAGTATGTTGGCCAATAAATTTGAACATGGGTTAATTGTATGAAAAAGTAGAAACTTAACAAATGAGCTACAAATTATATTAATTAATTATACTATATATATATATATATATATATAGCCGGTCCGGCCCAAACGGCCGGTTTGAGTCTCCAAACCGTAACCAAACCAAATTTATCCGGTTTTAAAATTTTCAAACCGCCAGTTTGAAAATTAAATTTCAAACCGGCAAAATCGGCCAAATTAATACGGTTTGGCCGGTTTGACCGGTTTCGGCCAAACCATGAACACCCCTAAATAAAATTGTCACAAATCATATTTATTGTGACAAAAGAATTTATTGTTTCTATACATATATGTTTAGTCACAAAAATATTATTGTCACTAGCTTTAGTGACAATAAATATCTGCAACTAATTAAATTGTCACAAATTGCATTTTTTGTGACTAAATACATAATTGTTACTAAAAAAGTATTTTTAGCCACAAAAATTTAAATGTCACTAACATTATTGTCACTACACATAGTTTTTTTGTAGTGCTCCCACGTGCTTAGTACCGAGGAATGAAGCGCCCTCGGTGGAGACCTCTTGACTCAAGCAATTTCCGCTCTTTTGTCGCTCCTGATGGGTTTGTTGTTTGGGTCAAGTCGCCGCTTGGGCCTATTTGCTTATCGGGCATGGGCCTCGTGGGCCTGGCCCCAATAATTATTATTTGTTTTAAAGTATACTTCAAAGAGTCACAAAAAAAAATATAATGTTATGTTGGTCCTGATTTATCAGAGTATGTTTGGTTGCACAACGGAAAAATAATTTGTTTAAGGTATACTTGCACTTATTCAAACTGATGGTGTCGTCAGTTTGGTTTATCAAACCTTAGTTTTGTACTTATGTTCAAGTATGTTTAATGTTAGTTTTCAAAGTATACTACAAAACTTGAGTGCTAAGTTTGAAATGTGAGTAAGCTAACAAGAATTAAAGCAATAAATAAGACAAAGGTTATAGTGGTTCGGACTCTAAAGGTCCTATGCCCACTCTTCAGACTCAAGGTACAGAAATCTACTAAGATGAGGATTACACAGATGCTCCTACAATTTATCACTTGTCGGTAAATGCATCGTCCACCAGTCCACAAGTTCACTCGCATGGTCCTTGCTCGTCCTTCTCTTCGCAGCTTCTTGGAGTATAGGCACACCATACAACCTCATCGTCACTGGAATGGGGTGTTTAGAGTTTCCCCGAAACTATCAGCTTAGCGGCAATAAGGCCGTAAGAGTCAAAGTACTAGACGTACTTGACTGTTATAATCTTTCTTGGACAGAAAGATTACCAAGATGTAACTCAAGAAGTCGAAAGTTCTGAGTCTCGTGTTCACTAGAGTAACACGCGGAAAAGTTTAAGAGCCTCGACCGTTGAGTGGAAACTTTAGCAACGTTTCAGCTTGTTCGTTAGATAGAAAGTTTGATTTCAGGTTCGTAACCTTCTTTTGTAGGAATCCTTCGGTATTTATAGCTGAAATGTTGCATTGTTCATTTTTTTGTCATAACGACAATCTGTCGGCCCGAAGAATCTTGGACTGGTAAGTTCGAGGTATCAAGATTGGGGTATTGAGCTTGCGGACTTTAAAGACTCTCCTTCATTAAATCTAGTACTTGTCAGTACATTCCTCTGGACATTCGCTTTGTTTTTTTGCGTCGGGACTAGAACTTTGAAATCCACACTAATGTCGCCATGCTTGCAAGCCATGCTATGCGACATCATCAATCAGTATACGCTTGGTCTCATACTAGCTAGTTTGGTATCCTGGACTAGTAAGACCATACTTGGCTAGTCCCGTACTTAGTGTAGATCAAACTTGTCAGTTCAAACTCATGTATATCAGACTTGTAAGTTCTGTTGAACCTTAGTCTGTTCGAGTCTAGCGCTTTCCAGAGTGACTCATCAATTTGGTCATTGGATCAGCTCCAGATTACAACTCGATAAAAAGCCTATACAAAATTTTACATTTCAGACCGATTAAAACTAATCTAGAAACACACTAAGATGACTTTTACATACTTCAACTCACCAAAACAATATGAAATAAAGAAATTTCTAATAAATTTTCTAATATGCTACATAACTTATATAAAAAAAATATGAAATATTAAATGAAAATATATTTTAGTTGTTAATATGAAACACTAGTTAATGCAAAAATCACTCCTTAATTATATACATATTAGAAGTTTCATCAATCTAAAACTTAAAAGATATATATATTTTAGTTATTGATTTAGAACACAAATAATGATTTCTGAATTCAGAAGTTTAATATTAGGTCGAAAAAAAAAGGTTCAATATTAGGCCCTCAATTAAAAGTTAAATTTTTTTAAGATTCTTAATTGAAAATTCATGTTTTAAATATAAAGCTATGATTAAATATTTTTTTAGATCTTACATTGATATACATATTAATATTAAAAGATATTGTTACTTTTGTTAGGCATATGCGTTGAAGATGCCATGCAAATATTTGAATATGATTATCATGTGGGGGCTTATGATAGGACTTTATTTTAATTTATTTATCCTTTTTCTTCTGCACTATTATTTTGTGAATAAAAATATGCTTTAGCTGTAGGCAGTTTGCTTTTGATTTTTCAACCCTTAAATTGATAGTTCATCAGTTATTCTAGGAAAAATAATATTCCCTCTGTCCCGCCAGATTAGTCCATATTTTCATTTTCGTCTGTCCCATTAAATTAGTCCACTTTTCTAAAATAGAAAAAATCTCCTCACATCAATAAAATATTAATTCCACTACACTCACAAATATTGGTTTCTGTGCCGGAACCAAAATGGACTAATCTAATGGGACGGAGGGAGTAGTAGTTTATTAGTAACAAATATAACTGGAGTTCATTAGTTTAATGGAAATCTCAAATAATTATACTGATAATTACATTTATCATCCACGAAGTCCAAATGAAACCAGTTTTTCAATTACCTAATCAGTAATTAATGAATTGTTGAAAATTATGTAATCAGCAAATTAATCAATCAGAAACAGTGGAGAATTTTCAAGATTCATAATTCTTCATACATGCAAAAAGTTGAAAAGAAATATTATATTTATATTTTGGCCTTTGGGTATAATATTAATATATATTAATTCGGTGAAAAAAGGAAATTAAAGGTAAATAGTTTGAAAAACATGATGAAAATGTTGGTGATATTGATGTCGTAAAGCTTTACCACTCTAATAATGAAACGGTGAAATCTAGATAATTCTTGTCTTCCATGGTTTTGAGGTTGAATAGTAAACTTTCTTAAATGACTATTTTTTTTATTATTCTAAATGACAACTTTGTTAAATATAACACCTTTAAAATATAAAATATAAAATTATAATATATTATTACAATATTATTTTTGTAGTCCCTAATTTTAGATCTACTAAATTATAGTCCCTAATTATTTTTGCATTTGTGTTTTATCTACTGTTGAATGTCCCACATCGGCCATGAACCTTGGAGTATACCACTATATAATAGTGGAGATCCCCTCTCCTTACAAGCCGATTTTGTAGGGAGAAGTGGAGATCTTTACATCTACATCAGTGAAACGTGAAAAAAAAATGGAGAGCGATGATGAGGGAAAAAAAATTCTCAATCAGTGAGTGTGTTTGTGTATGTTCTTAGAAGTATTTTCCGAAGGTTGGAATTGCTTTTGCTTTCTGATTCATGAATTCAATCTCATTTTTATTTTCGTAGAATTTTTTTATTGCAATTTTTGTATATTAGGGTATAATTTTTGCATAAAAAAAAATCCTAAATATTAATATCTGTTTTTCAAGGTTTTGATTGTTATTACCCGTAGATGGAGATGAACTATATGTTTAAGTTTTGATTTTTATTATTTTAAATAAACTTTTAAATTCGAGGCTATGAGGGTAATATAGTACAATTATGATATAATTTATAATTATTTTTCAAAGGAACTATATTTAGCAAAATCGTAGCTGCATTTAGAATCACTCGGAATAGTCCATTGTATGAGATCGTATTATGAATCAAAAAGACTCCCTCTGTCCCAATTTATTAGTCTCACTTACCTTTTTTGTCTGTCCCACTTATTAGTCCATTTTCTTAAAATGGCAAACTTTTTCACACTCACCAATAAAATATTAATTTCACTACACTCACAAACATTGATTATTGTGTCATTTTGGTTTGGGACTAATAATTAGGGACGGAGGGAGTATAAAATATGATGTTTAATTGAGTTATATCATGAAATAATTATATATAGTTTGTTAAATATACAAAAATGAAGGATAAAAAATGATTGATCTCAAATATAACTATGTTTACACATAGAATATTCATTGTTGCTATATTTCTGAATACTACATTATTTACTCATAACATATGAGTTTTATTTACAATATTTCCAAATTATATCCCACAGTCAAGAAATCTCCTCATAGGACTATAAATGATACTTGGATCTCGATTTGATAAAAGCTCATATATAAAACGAATCAAATTTGAGCATTATAATATTCGATTCGTGAGCAAGCTTGTTAGTTAAAATTAGGAAGGAATATAAAATAATTAATTTTATAAAGTTATATTTTCATAATTAAGAGTAACAATTATGATAAATCTTTCCGGTGATGAGAAAAACTTGAAATTTGAGTATGGATATAATATTATTTTTTTAATAAATAAGTTTTTTTTTCAAAATAATATTGAATATTCTAAATACATATTAAATTTAAAAAATTTGTTTAGTCTCGATGAAATTCGTGAACTTCAAAATATTTGATAAAAAAAAACTTGAAATTCAATTAATACTCTAAATAAGTCAAACTTGAGCACAACAATGCCTGATTGGATACAACCTTCTCCTCATACGTGTGTGGTAATGTCTAACTGCATTATTTTACAAATCAATTAATAAAGGTTGAGATTTTATATTCAAATGGCATATATTAGCTCGAATTTGATTTGATTTGATTTTTCACCATACATCTTATTTTTTTATAGGTATGTAGTAAAATATTTATAATTTCCAGTTTGAATGGTTCCAAGCCCAAGTTTAATGACTTCTAAAAAAATTTAAAATAAATGTCGATGATTAAATCACATGAATTTTCCATGTGTGGGAAGCCACGAACATACAACAACATGACGTGGCAGGTACAGACTTAATTTTATTGTATTGCATTTTACACCCCCAAACAATAATGATATATGAATTTGCCCTCCTCAAAAACATGGATATGTCAGTGCGATTCTCTATTTTATTTGTTGATTCATTTAATAATTATAAGAAAAATTATTGTTTGAGACATCAATTAAATATGAATATTTATTATTAAATCGCAACTTGTTCAATGATGGATTGTTGAATTATTTAACATCGGTCATAAATTTGGGATTGTACCACTATATAATAGGGAATGTCCCTCTTCTTTCAAACCGGTTTTGTAGGGAGAAATGAGGATCTTTACATAGTATCGAAACTAAGTTCGTTTCGATGTGGAACTTGATTTATCCCGATGATGGCACCCGTTATTACGATGATGGGATCCTCGTGAAGCTCCAAGCTGTGCGTGAGGGGTGTGTGTTGAATTATCCAACATCGGCCATGGACATAAGATTATACCACTATATAATGGCGAAAGTCCCCTCTCCTTACAAGTAGAAATGAGATCTTTACATAGAGCTATATTTTTTCTTTGTTATCGATGGTTAACTACGCAAAGGTCTTTTATTTTTTCTTATATTGAAGTTTTGGATTGAGAATTGTATAAGTTTTTGAGTCTTGAAAGATTAGCACTTCATTTTATTTTTTTCATAATTATGGTGCAAAGTTTGAAGATTAATAGCCTATGGAAGAGAAAAGATATTTTGCAAGTAATTTTTTAAATAATAGCTAGAAATAATTATTTTTGAAAAATATTTATTTTTTATGAGTGGAAAATAATTAAAAAAATGAAGATATTATTTCTGTGAATGGAGGGAGCATTAAGAGTAAAATTATAATTGTACCTTAGTTTGGTATTGTGAATTTAATGGGCACCACTTGTGCAGTTAAGTAGTCAAATTCATTTATATTCGTTGCAGGGAGACTTGTTGCCACGTCTCAAATCTAACAACCTTTCAATTTTTTATTTTTTTTTTAAAAAAAATATAATCTAATATTTTTAAATTTTAAAAGTTACTTAAATTTTATAATATGAGATTTTTTCATGATGTTTTTTTGGATTAACTAAAAATACTGGAAGTGATTGACGAAATAAAAATACACTAAGTTACACGTTGGTTAAAGTAATTATGAAGTAATTAGTGTGACTCATTCATCCTAATAATCTATCATTGTATTTTGGAGAGATTGAAGGAGTTCATTTTTACCTAGTGATGGCCACGGGCCGGTTCCGGTTCGGAACCGCTGGTTCCACGGTTCCGGAAAAATGGAACCGAAACCGGCCCGTGGCAAGAAGGTTACGGTTCCGGTTCGGAACCGGAAGGTTCCGGTTCCAGTCGGTTCCGGTTCCGAACCGGCGGTTCGCTCCCCTTTTTTTTAATTTTAATTATTTATTTTATTTGAAATATAATATTTGGTTTGTACAAAAAAATTGTAATTAAAAGTATTTTGTTCCTTTGAGTAATATTTGGTTTGTAAACAAAAATTGTATATTATTTTTTACTTTGTACACAAATTAAATAAACACAAAAATATATAAGGAATATTATAAATTAAGATTACAAATTTAAACTTACAAGTTACAATGATGAATGTATATTTACAATTTTTTTTTTAACTACACAAGTTAAACAAATTACAAAATTGTATATTATTTTTTAACTACACAAGTTATACAAATTACAAAATTGAAGAATTAATATTATTACAATAATTGAAAATTAAAACTATAAACAAACAAATTCCAAAAAATTAAAAAAAAAATTTAATAATTAGGGGGGAGGGGAGGGGTTAATTGAAAAGGCTTGCACTTAATTTTTTACCTTAAAATTAAGTTGCCTACGTATCCCTTAAATTTCATTAAGGGAATCAAAGCCCACGTAGTTCTCTTACCTTACTTACCTTTAATCGGAGTCGAAATCTGCATCACCTAGGCCATCAGAAGCATTAGTACTTGCCGCGCTTGCTTCGGAGTTGTAAGCATCCTCGTCGTCGAAGACGTGCCTCCAATCTGGTTGTTGTTCTCGATTTTCGGCATCTTTCCAATCTTTAAGTATAACTTGTGCTTCCAAATTGGCCGTTGTCAAGTTGGACCTTCTTTCATCCAACATATAGCCACCCGAGCTAAATGCTTGTTCCACGGCAACCGTTGATGCGGGGACGGCTAAGAACTCCTTCACCATCGTACTTAGGATTGGGTATTGTTGTTGTCGCCTTGACCACCATAGTAGAATATCAACCTCTTGTGGAACGTTCTCATCTTCTTCATCTTGAGGCTGCAAACAATCACCACCAACATACATTTCCGCCAAATAAACATCTAGTTCACTTTGTTGCGAACTAGACGGACGGTTTTGAGACATAATATTATGAATTCTAGCTAACAAGGGGTTAGCACTAGTTTGGTCGGAACTAGTTGTCGTAGAGGTAGATCTAATTTGAACTAAGTGGCTATATGTGATACAAAATAAATCGAAAGCTTCACGTAATGTTGTACTAAGTTGGGATTTAACTACATCGACGGAAGGGAGGTTCAATTGTTCTAAAGGAATAATTTCGTCGGGCCCTATAAATGCTAAGGTTGATAAAGCGGTATAATATGTATCAATAAAAGAATAAACACCATCTAATTTAATACTAGGATCAAATACTTTAGCAATTAAAAATACGGAGGGAATCTTCCTAAAATATTTTAACCATTTAACAACCATATCAAATATTATATGCCTTAATTCGGGTATGAAACTACATTGATTAAATTGACAAGCAATATAACAACAATGATATAAAACTTTAGAACTAGTGGGATAATAAACACCGGATAAAACTTTAGTTGCGTTAGAAAAAGATTTTAACAATTCATGCAAACTAGTACATGCATCCCAATGAAATAAATGCAAACTAATACCATAATCATCACTTCTAAAAAATTGTACTAATAATTCTTTATATTTAAAAGTAGCATTAAGCATTTCATAGGTGGCATTCCACCTATGACAAATATCGGTTGGAAAACGTTTTGCTCGGACTCCATGAGTAGCACAAAAAGAAGCCCATTTTTTTGCAATTTTTTTATGACTATGTATGCATAAAATTGCAGCCCTAATAGGTTGGATTGAATGAGTATAAAGTTTCATTCCATCTTGAACGGCTAAATTAAGAATATGAGTAATACAACGACAATGGAAAAACTTACCTCCGAGGACCGGATTGCACTCCAAAATAAGCTCCCTTATTGATGCGGTGTTGTTGCTTGCATTATCAAAACCAATAGAAAATATTTTGTCGTTTATTTTATATTGGTGTGCTATTTTTATTAATAAACGTGCTATATTTGATGTTGTATGAGGATCATCAAATTTTCGGTATGCAATTATTCTTTTATTTACATTCCAAGAGGAATCTATCCAATGAACGGTTACACCTAAATAATGATGTTCGGATCTACAATCATCCCAAATATCGGAGCAAATAGAAACCCTATGATCTAATTTTTTAAATTGATCGCGTAAAGTCAATCTATATTGTCTAACTCTATTTCTTATTCCACGCACCATAGTTGAGCGTTGAATTCTTTTTTGAAGAGGTTGAAGCGGATGTATATATTTTTCAAATCTTGCTTTATCCATTAATTGAAAAGCTAAACTCTCTACACAAACCCATGACGATAATGAATCTCTAGATTCTATCGGATCATATTTATGAAGAGCGGAAGAGGAAGACGTACCTTGGGAAGTAGAAAATGCACCTTGGTTTAATTGAGTTTGACCCTTAGACAAGCCAAACTCCATGGGATGCTTCACCTTTATGTGGCGTTGATATGTTCCATATCCACCACCGGCGGCGAATTTGTATCTCTTAGGGCAATAATTGCAATTTAGATCAAATTGCTCGGGAGCACCTATAATTTTATATTTTTCTAGTTAGATATCATAATTAAAATTTAAAATAAGTATAAGAATTTGAAATAAAATTTCAAATAAGTATAAGAATTTAAAACACCACGTATAAGAATTTGTATCGAAATCATCATCTTCTTCATTTACCTCGGCCTCGGGGGAGGGGGGGGAACACCTTCGTTGGCTTCATTTTCCAATGCCTCACGAAATCGCATTTTATGTTGTTGCAATTGTCGGGCATACTCCTCATCGGCTCGTACTTGAGTTTCACGAAGATCTTCATCATCACTCAATGCAAAGTGATGTTATCATCGTATTGAGATTGAGGAGAGCTTTCAATATGAACACCACGGCGACGTTGACGAGGTGGACCTCTAGTAGTATCATCTCTAGCTATGGACTTGCCCCTATTGTCGGCACCACCAACACCACGACCACGACTTGAAGACATAATTGAAATTTGAGAGAATGGATTTGGAATGGAAATTTGAAAGAGAAATTGCAAGAATTAATTGAAAAAGAGAGTAATTGAGAGTAATTGAGAGAATAGAATGAGAGAATTGAGATTGAGGTGTGAAAAATGTTGAAGGAAGGGGGGGCATTTATAGGAAAATTTTGAGCTTTTTTCAAATCGGCCGAACCGCCGGTTCCGGTTCGGAACCGGCGGTTCGGTGCCACGTGTCGCGATATCATTCGTCGATAAATATTTTTTAATTATTTTTTTAAAAAAATAGCCGTTAGAATTCCGGTTCGGAACCGGAACCGGCGGTTCGGAACCAGAACCGCCGGTTCCACAGTTCGGAACCGTCGGTTCCGGTTCCGGTTAAACCCTTGAACCTGAACCGGCCCGTCTATATACGGTTACGGTTCGGAACCGTCAAAACGGTGACGGTTCCGGTTCCGGTTCCGAACCGTGGAACCGCCGGGCCGGTTCCGGGCCGGTTTGGCCACCACTATTTTTACCTTGATATAAAATATTTATATAATTAATAGATTTGGACACAACCCTTTAAATTCGTTAAGAATTTGAAAATGAGACATGAATTAATTTGTGGGCCAAGTCACAGATCCAATAAACAAAATGGGGCGAAAAAAGATGAAACCCATTATTTTATAGGCCAATTATTTGGGCCTAGTTCAATGGCCTTAATAAATATATTGCTTGAGTTTTGTTATGAATAATTACATATTTCTTTTTCAAGAAAAAAATGAGATGAGTTAACTAAAATCAATATTTTCAAATACTCTAAGATAGTACATCTTCATGATTAGATCTAGAAAATCAATGTAAATCTTTAATGTATATGACAATAAATGCATAAAAATATGAATAAATTTCTATATAGATAATTTCTTTGGTATAAACGAACGATCTGTATTCATTCTCATTTTGCACAAAAAAAAAAATAAAAATCGTACCACCAAATCCATTCTCATAATTAAATCACACAGACATTGAATTATGATTCATGATGCATGAAACAGTGTTACTGTTAATGAAGTCAGAAATTATTAATGGTGATGATTAAAGAGTGTGACAATGAGATTTTTTTGCCAGCCTAATGTTCCTACATAAGGGCATAATTCCTACATAAGGGCATAACATCAAAATACAAGATACAAAAAACCCCAATGGATTGGACTATGTGTTTAGCATGTTGTACACTACATCACCATCAATCACTACTTATGGAAGTGGTTTGTGCCTAATTCCCCAGACATTGTGTAGTTTGGGTCCACTTTGATTCAATTCAGTTTAATTGACATGGATAAGACTTTGCTCCATTCCTCTTATGCTTTCAATTTTTGGGAGTTTTGTCTTCCACATTTTCTCCTATCTCAATCCAATATTTCATCATATAAATCCCCCTTTTATGCTTAAAAATAAACATCGTCAACCAATCATGAAGAAGAAGAGGGACTAAGGAGAACTGTGTACATCCCTCACGATCAAATTTTGATATGTCATCGTATATTAGGGGCGTTCGCGGTCCAGTTTGGCTAGTTTCTGGAGGAAAATTTCGGTCTAACCAATAAACACGGCTTGAGATTTTTCCAAACCAAATCAGCTATAAATCATATAAAAATGATTCGGTCCAACCGGTTTCGCGGTTTAAAATGAAATATGTTTTAAATTTCAACAATGAATTATAATATATATTTCAAAAAAATAAAATAGTTTAAGGTTTGAATTTTATATATTAAATACTATGATGATTAAAAAAATATATGTTGAATGTGAGTAGCAAGGATCAAACATACCAACTATCTATATATATATATATTATATAGATTATGCCGAAACGGTCGGTTTGGGTCACCAAACTGCAGTCTGGTCACAAGTTTTGTTCGATTTGAAATTTTTTAAACTGCCAGTTTAAAATTTATAATTTAAACCCATCAAATAAATTGGGTTTGGCCGGTTTGACCAGTTTTGGCCAAACCACGAACACCCCTACTGTATATAATTACAACTTGTATATTATATAATATATGAATTCTTTGGAGCAGAATTCAAACACTAACCAGTTTTTAAGGTTTATTTGTGAAATTTGTCTTGCTTTTCCAAGCAAAATCATATAATATGATTCTCTTCCACTCAAAGGGTCTATTACCTAACAACCATCTCATTTAGTGCCATCTTTTTAGAGTCTAGTTACTTTTGTAATGTTAAAGTTTAGGGTTTCTAACATCCTTATATAGCTAATTAGGTATGCTGTCAAAAGATTAACTATGATGACACAAATCCAATCCATAAGTAAATAATTAAATGAGACATTTAATAAATTTTATTATTATGTTTATTAAATAGATCCATTTAAAATCTTACAAAAAGAAAAAGTAAAAAACTCCATGCTACATGAAATCAAAAATAACTTTAATAGCCCTTAAAATATACATATATTTTTTTACTCAATATTTTATTTCCTATAAAAACATGTGATCGCCATTATTAATTTTATTTAAAACATATATTTGTAGAGCAAAACATAGTAAAAGACATACAAAAATATGCAAAAGAATAATGCAATTTTTAGGGGGGGTGGGGGCGACCAATGTAGTTGGTAGTGTCATTTCAAAATAACTTTAAATTTTGGCTTCTTCTCCTACAAAGTTAGTCTTTGTATAATGCTTTTTTTTTTTCCATTTTATTTCTTTTTCATCATATAATATTTTGTCTCCAACTATTTAATTAGCTTTTCTTCATCCATCACAATGATTACATAACGCAAGGCAAAGGCGGCTTTCATACTATCTAACATCATTATATAATGACAAGTATATATCATTGCTTTTTTCCTATCATTACCACTAAATTTTAATTCCCTTTTCCATTATTACAACCACAAATCTGAAACTCCCATATCATCTTTTAACCTCAGGAATTATGTATTTATGTTTAATAATGATCAAAATCTCATAGCATTTGAGGGCCAAAAGGCAAGTGTTGCATTGCATATTGCTTGTGGGAGGTTTTTTATGTTAATGTTGAAGAATAGTTTTTGAAATAAACAAATAATTGAGGAAAATAAATTGCTAATAAAATCTAATTTTCATGCCAAATTGTACAAGATCTACTTCGTCTTAATCCATATAGGACGCACCCTGTTCAAGAATGTGTTGAACACAAACTTGTGAGTGAGGTGCTGATTAGGGGCAGATGTAGACTTTGAGTATCGTGGGAGTTCAACTATATTTTCGTTTGAGTCTATACTCCATTGTTTCTTTATAAATGCATATGCGAAAAAAAAAAATTGACAATCGTCCACTAGTCCTCAAATGTATCCGAGCCTTTGTTGTTGACTAGAATATAAATACCATAACATCCCAAATATTTTTTATATCATAGATAAAAACTTCACACTTAATCGTAATTAAGAAGATATTATAGTGGTGAAAATTTAGTTATAGAAAACTTCAAAAAAGAGATTTTGCACATGAAGGCATAAAACCGGAAAATAGACCAGAATTAAAGAAGCATGGTTATTAAATATTTTTATAGTATCAACTATCAACTATCAAGGCACATATTTTGCTTCAAAGTGTACTATTTTTTTTGCTTAGGAAAAAATGAAATATTTCTGATAATGTTATTTCTTAAAGCAGCTTTTAGCATTATTTCTATAATGTTTCCTTTTTCAACAGTATTTATGTAAATACTATTCTTTTTACACGACTATTATTAAATATCTGCAAAATTAAAGTTTCAGGAGTTATAATAATTGTTTTTATTCTTCAGATGTTACTAAAGTACTCCATTAATCATAACACAGAAGGGACCGTACCGACGAAGGAAATTGATGGTGTCTGGTTTTAATTTATTTTTCTCCACTACAAAAAAATACTTTATTTTATATTTTATTACATCAAAACATAGTATTTTATATTTCCATGTCGAATGATTTGAAATCAGATTTTTTTTAAAAAGCTCAAAAATTGAAGAGTCAGATCAACGATGGATGTCAACGGAATGGACGGCTGAGATATCCTAGCATTGGGAGGAGTTGGGTGATCTTCCACCGGCGCGTGGGTCCCGGCGCCGGAGGTGTTCATGCCTTACGCTGGTCGCTCACCTACCAAATCCCAATGCCCCGCCTCCGACAAACTTCCAGATATAACCGCTCTCAATCAAATGAAGATTATATTAAGTTATTAACAGTAATCACTTGTAATAAAATAATGAAATATTATTTTTCTGAAATCACTTGGAATTTGATCCATAATTCTTCCATTAATACTTCTTGGGCCAAGTTCTCAGCCACGACTTGCCATATTGATAATATTTTTTTTATTTAATTGATCTCATTTGTGAAATCAAAAAATATTTTATCAAGTTATGGTGGTCCTGTAAACACGAATCGAGATTTTAATTGTAAAATAAATTTAAGATTTAGAAGAAAGAACGAGAAAGAATTATGTTTGGCGTTTGCATTTGCGTTGTCCCAGTAATTGATAGTATTTGAATTTAATTTTAAATGGATTTGTTTGGTGTCCACTCTCATCTTCTTATGTTAAATTAATGACGTTTTTATGATATAAAGGCTGCACCGTCAAGCTTGACTTATCATACAAACTAGATAAAATTTATAGTATATAAATTTAAGATCTGAAATATATATTGATTATCAAAGAATTTGAAGATATTTTATAAAGGATCCAAAAAACACAAGAAATCTCAAATTCAACTATTTTATATTAAGAATTTTAAGTCTAAAACAGAAAATGAAAATTCATTTTTATAATTCTAAACTATTTTATATTAAGAATTTTAAGTCTAAAACAGAAACTTCTTAACTATTTTGTAAGTGTCAAGATTAAGATTGAAAGTTGTCTATGTTAGGATTCATTCATATTTATAAAATTAACTTGTAAGCAGAATGACCATATTATTATAAAGTGGTAAATATTCCATCCGTTCCAATTATTTGATTTGAGTTACTAGTTTAGGGTGATCTAATTATACAGTCCAATTTTAATATTTGGTATTGTTTTTTTTTTTTAATACTCCCTCCGTCCCGGGACAGTCGCAACGTTTTCCTTTTTGGGCCGTCCCGGGACACTTGCAACGTTTCCATTTTAGGTAAAAATTACCAACTTAATTACACTCTAATTAAGTTTAATTAAAACATTAAAAATCAAAATTTTAAATTTTAAATTAAACATAATTAATCGAAAATAAAAAAAACCCACCCCACCCCAACCCCAGCCACTAATACCCCCACCCCATCCCCCCCTTCTCATTTCTCAACCCTAGCCGCCGCACTTCGTCTTCGTCTTCTTCGTCCCTCACGCCCCTCTCGCCGATGGCTTCCTCCGACGGCTGGTTCAGCCCACGTCGGAGACGAAGCAAACCATCGCGGCCTAAATACTCCCTCCCCTCACCCCGTATCTCCTATTTCTCCTATACGGGAGACGAAAACCCTAATCCCTACCCTTTACCCTCGCCGCGCCGGTGCCTGACTCTGAGGGTTGGATAAACCCTCGAGCGCCTCTAATCGACCGTTCGTCGCCTTCGTTGATAAATCGCAGGGGGGTTTCGCCACCCCCTGCTGTGGATCATCCGATCTGCGATTTTCGCCCACCTCCAGCCGCCGGTCTTCCGATCTGTGAGCTTCGCCACCCTTCCGCTGTGATGACTGAGCCCAGGAGCTACGCGGTCGAAGGAGGCGAGGTGGATGAAACCCCCCTCGGATCTGTGGCCTGTGATGTTCGCCCACCCCCTGCCGCGGGCTTTCCATTCTCAGATGTTCGCCACCCCCTTGTGATGAATGAAGCTACGAGCTATGGGGTCGAAGGAGGCGACGTCGATGATGTTGTGGGATCTGAGGCCGTGCCCGAACCTGCTGTCATGCCCGTCTGGTATCTCTGATCTCGGTTTTTCTTTTATGCTACCTATTCATGCTAGCGAACTCCCTATTGTGACTGATTCTGAAGTTTGTTGTGATTTGGGTTGGGATTTTGTGGAACAATTCGATTAAATTTGGCAAATATGTAATGCATGTTCATATTGATGCTGCTGCATTTGTTGATTACATATTTGTGCTGCTGCAAGTTGTAGATTACAAAAAACTAGACTAATAGAGGTTGTTATACATCATATATCCAATGCCTGTCTGATTTCTGTCATCTCCATGTTATGCTGATCTGAGATGTAGCTGATGCATTCCAAAATGAGTTCTTTTGGCACTTCCAATGTCTGTGGTAATGAGTTGGATCTGCGTAGTGCTCCTTTGCTCATGTGTGGTATCTTGTATGCATTTGAGCCCCTCACCTTCATGATCTCTATCAGGCATGCTTGTAGTGTGATGAACACATCATTTAATGTGGTGGCTGACAACTTTGCATATGAATCTTCTACTGCATGAACTAGTTCATCCACTGTTTTGCTTGCACTCTCATACTGAAGGGACTGAATTGCTCTGAACCACCCCAAATCGTTTATGTTGCAATCTGGTGAATTGGGGGGCTATTGTTTGATTTTGATGTTGAACCCTTGTCCACATGCAGCCTCTCTAAATTGTGCATCATCATCTAGAATATTTGGCCTTGCATTATCTTGCTGGATATATATCTCTTTGCTAGCTCCTTCTGGCCACTTGCTCTTGATTGCTGGTATTATCTGTCATTACATAAGATCAATGTAATTAAGAGTTGAGAAGAATAATCAATTTGTGCCTGTGTGCAGTTGCTTTTTGATAATTGTGCCTGTGTGCAATTGATCCTGATTCTAATTGCTCTTAAATGTCCCTAAAACTCTTCAATGATGTGTTGAGCTGAGAAGATGAATGCATTTGTGCCTGTGTGCAGTTGGTTTATGCTAATTGTGCCTGTGTGCAAGTG
>JAPKLW010000823.1:0-31728 GCA_026898455.1 Plectranthus barbatus | reverse complement strand
GTGCCTGTGTGCAGTTGGTTTATGCTAATTGTGCCTGTGTGCAAGTGCTCCTGCTCCTAATTGCTCTTAAATGTCCCTAAACCCCTTCAATGATGTGTTGAGCTGAGAATATGAATGCATTTGTGCCTGTGTGCAGTTGGTTTATGTTAAAAGTGCCTGTGTGCAAGTGATCCTGCTCCTATTTGCTCATAAATGTGCATGAACCTCTTCAATGATGTCTTGAGCTGAGAAGATGAATGAATAAGGATCATACCTTAGAGATCAAACAATCTCTAATCACATCTTTTGTGACTGATTCAATTGGCTTTGTAACTATTGTCCCTGCACATCTATTCTTGCTGTTTCTTTTGGCTGGTTCAGTGTATGTGAATGGGAATATGCCTATTTTGCCATCAAATACTACCTGCCCTTGATCTGTGATTATTGGCATACTTACTGCTGACATGAACATAACCTTGGTAATGAACTTTTTACTCTTACAACTTCTATAAGGGTCTTCTTCCCCTGGTGCTAAGTAATGCCTATGTGTGGTTTTTGTCATGTAGAACCACTTTTCATCTATATGGACTGTGTTGTGCATTTCCATGAACTTGATCTTGTTTTTGGACTCTATCTAAATGTAATGACTGAAGGCAAAACTTCAGCCTACTTACCTTGTTTGAGGCTGTCAGCTCTGGTTTAATGGCATTCGTATGTGCCCTAATCCTGCCCTCTTTCACCCATCTCCCAACTGATGATTTACTTATCCCAAGACCACTAGCAACTCCCCTTATTGTACTCCTACTTGAATATGTCATCCTTGACAACCTATCAAGGTCCAACTCTAAACTCCCTTGTTTTTTGACTCCTTTTTTGTGATTTTTCAATTGAATATACCCAATCTCTTCTCTTTGTTTTTTTGCAGCAGTCCAAAGCCGATGAACGGTGGATCGGTGGACTCCAAAACGGCTGGTTGCTGAGGTGATCCTGCCCCTTAAAGGCTTACCATCCTTGCTGCCTTCAAGTAGAAATTGGACGAGCTCATTCCGCTTTGAATCCGAAAGCTCACGGGTTGATTTCATGGCATCTCTTGCTCTCGGCCTTTTTTTTTTTTTTAATGATCGATGATGAAAAATGATTCTGAGATCATGTTTAGGGTCTATTTAATGTGGCCATTTGTTGTGTAAATTCAAATTAGTGATAATGTGAAAAATTTGGCTCCAAATTAGTGATTTGATCAAAAGAGAATGTAATCATTAGTTGTAATTTGAATTTTAATTAGTGGAGCTTTTTTTTACATTTTCCATTTCTATTTTCTTAAAATTTAATTAACTAACTAATCTAACCCCACTAACTCCTTAATCACTTTTTCTTAACCTCCGTGTCGGGTCAAACGTCTCAAGAGACCCGGGACGAAGGGAGTATATTCTTTTCTGTTAATTTACAATTACATTTAAAATTACTTTGAAAAATGAAAACATTAAATATAATATTATGAAAATTAGAGACTATTAAAAGTTTTAAATAAAAATAATGTTAGAAGTTATTAAAAAATAAATAATTTTTAACAAACGTATAAAATTAAACAGAACCATATAATTAAAACAACGAGAGTATTACTTTAATCGATAAACGTGAAATATTTTGTAATCCTAACAAACAACAACAATTGATTCGGAGCTAGATGAAAACCATAAAATAAACAAACAAAAACTTATACATTCCGAAGTCGCCATGGGTGATTATTCGAGATGCATAGAAGAGTGACAGGAAAAAAAATATTAGCATTGTAAAACAAGAATGGAATTTTATTTTATTTTTCATAGACTTGGGAAAAGGATATGAATATCCCATTAATTGTGACATAGAAAATATCGAATTTCACGAGTTATCCACGTGGCGCAATGCGAAGCCTCCTACTTGTGGGCTTTACCTGCACCCGATGTACGCAATCACGCATTGCATCGCACAAGTACAAAGAAACTCAACAAAGCCGCCACGTCACCGAGAAAAAAGCAAGGGCTCTTTGGGGATTTCACCTCTAAAAAAGCATTTGGTCCACTTTGCCCCCCTTTAGCTCTGAAAATGCGACCGCCTTCATTCGACTGGTCCAGTCAATTTGTTTGAATGCCAAAAATCTTAGAATTTAGGCCTTGCCCTTCTAGATCATTTATTTTTCTTTTTAATTATTTTAAAAAAGCAACCATCTATATTATTATTACTTCGACAATAAAAGAAATGCGAAACTGACGCTCAACTGTAATAATTGTGATTGATCTATTAATATTATTTATTAATACATTTTTATTCATCGTTGATTCATCAATTCGAGTGACTACTAGAGTTAAGGATAATTTATTTAGCACGTGAATTTTTATTATTAATTAATGTGTGTGTTTTTTTCTGAAGCTGAAAATAAAAATACAAATTGGCAGTCCGTGATTAAATTCTTGATTTTAATTTCGTTAATTATTATAAGCGAGTTGTAAACCCTAATAAATGTTGTCAGATTAGTGAATGAGTAAATCTGTAATATACATATCCGTTTTTTTTTTTTCCAATTTTAATTGGAAAAACCTCTATTTTTCCTATTTGAGTAGCATTTAAGGAGGTTTTATATTAAAGAGAAAAAAATTTAAAAAACCAAGTTTATTTCGACCTAGATTTTTGGATTAAGTGTGAATTATGAGAATTTTTCATAGTCTCGCATTTTTTTGAAATTTCGAAAATAGAAGTAGGAAAACAGAAAAGGAAAAAAGAGTGTAGGGAGATGCAGGGGAAGCAGAGGTACGACTCCCCACATTCTATCACAGCTTAATATTTCTCGTTTCTCAGGCAAAGTTTTGGAATTGCTGCAACTCCTCCTGCTTTTTTTTCCTCATCTTTGACTCGTTACTCTCTCTCTACACCACCGTTTTCTCTTTCTCTCTCCGCCATTGCTTTCTCCTCTCGACGTTGTTCTTTTATTGTTTCTTCTCTATATATCCATCTTTGCCGGAGTCGCAGGGCGGGGAGAAAGGCTGCAAAAACACGACCGGTATACGAAGTTTACCGTATCGCCGGTTCAGTCAATCGGAAAGACGGAAGACCTACTTTGACTTCGGAGCTTCGGCAGAAAAGACCGTTGTTTTGGGGATAAAATTTTCCAGATCTATAGGGAGAAGGCGAGGTTTTATTTTTTTGTCGGATCTTTCGAGGTTTTCTCTCGGTAATTATATAGGGAAAGGTAGGGAAGTTAGGTGGCGGTGTGGATGGTAGTGTGCGGAGGAGGAAGAGGTGGCGGAGTGGTGGCATGATAATGAGTGGAGTCGGATGGTGGTGGCGGTGGTGTTGGTGTGGAGGTGAGTGCTTCACATGGAATGGCAGATCTTGTTAGCTACGGAAATGCCGATCGTGACATCGAGCAGGTATATTTGCTCTTTGATTTGTTTATCTTGCTGTGAATTTGTTACTTTTGTTTGGAAGGGTGATTTTTAGGGTAATTTATGCTTTGATACATTTTTTGGTGATTAGAGTTGAGTTTTTTCTTAATCCTCTAAAGTAACATGTTTTTTTGCGCTTCAGCTGCTTAAAATTTACGGCATATGCATGTGTGACATTTCAATAATTAGCTAATGTTAGAACCGTTGATTTGAAACTTGGAGGAAATGCATCATAATTTTGGTTCCAATAAAGTTTGCCCTATTGTTTTAGTATTAGCGATCACATAATATCATGTGGCTCTGAAGTTGGTAATTGTTTCGCTGTTTGTATGAGAATTTTTCTTGACTTCTATTCATGATTTATGTCTTCTAACAAGATAAAGGTGATCTTAACTAAGAGTAGCATTGCTTGTTGTAATCGTCATATATGTCATATTACAGCATCTTATTGATATTATCTTGTTTGGGGTGCAATTTCTTGATTGTCAGGAATGTCTGGCCATTCTTAAATCACATAAACATGAGAAATTGATATTTGCTGGGTCACTTAGAGCTTTTACTCAAATAAGTAATCATTTCTCTCAATTCGGGCCATTTTTTCCTCTGTGAGTGTTTTGAGTCAAGGAGACAAATGTGATTAGTGTTGGTATTTAAACTTGTGCGTGTCAGTACATATGGTGGTTGGAGAGGAAGGTAAATATATTGTAGGTTCATTCACTCCTCGCTCAAGTCCACGGTGTAGAAGCTTAATAAATATCATGCCTCTCATATGAAACTTTAGCTGGCTAATTTTGGTTTGGAGTGTTATGAAGTTTCTGTAGTCAACTTGTATATATGTTAGTTCTTAAATGCCAATATTTCTTTTGACCGTTCATTTCTTGTGCAGGCATTGATTGCTCTAAAGAAGGGAGCTCAACTACTTAAATATGGTCGCAAGGGAAAACCTAAATTTTATCCGTTTAAACTCTCGAATGTGAGGCTAATATACCATATGCAGCATTGTGTTTTTATGTTGCCATATATCATACTTGCTCGTGGGTGATCTTCTCCATTAATTATTCTAGGTGTACACATGTCTTGCCTTTATTTCAGTTCTCCTTTAATTTGCATACTGAGGGATGACGCGTTTAGTTGAAATTCGTAATCCAAAGAACTTTTATTACGTACTGATTGAGTTAATTGTTTCAAATAGAGCTAAATTTGAAGATCTGCATTTTGCACGCATATTTGCATTTGGTTCTTGTCTTTATATTGTCGTTTGAGGTTTGCTTCTATCTTATTCTTTGAGCGGATATTAAATATTTTAGATCTATAGTTCTCAAACTTAAGTTTCCAATGCGCAACATTACCACGCACTTCAAAATTTCAAATTATACGTTGAGTTAATGGATATAAGTTGGAAGCATTACATAATCTGTTGATCTACGTCTTGATGTAGCTTATGTGCAAGCCTCTTCTTACAAGTAATCAGGAGTACCTCCTGCTCCATACTACATATTATGTTAACCTTAAGTGATTAATATATGCATTATTGGGGCATCATGAAACTTACTGTTGTCCAGAAGCCGTCATTGCTTTCCCCAGAGCCTCAAGCAGATTTAGACTAATGATTGTGATTCTAGGATGAGATTCATTGCCAAAAAAATTATGTTTGCAAAACATGATGCTAAATGCTAAAACTCCTTTAAAAATTAACACTGATTAGTTACCTATTTATATGGATTAATAATAGTATCCATCATTATGATAGTAACATAAATTAAAGTATGCCTGAAATGGTAATAAAAGGAAGTAGAAATCATAAAATAAACTTAAAATAAAACTATAAAGGGCTGAAACTGAGAAATCGTATAATTGTTGAATCTAATAAAATCACTTTATGTAGGCCCATATAACGAATTAAGATTTGAGATGCATTGACCTGATTTATAACTTATTTCTCACAAAGAATCGACTATCAATTTCAGCTAATTGATACTTGGTCATTTGAGTTCTTGGAGAACTTTCGGTGAGGTCTGTGCTATGAGATAAAACCTCATGTAGAAGCCTCACATTGTTATAATCCTATTTCCTATAGAAAATTCGTGAAAATTTCATTTAACAAGTTAAAAGCTATCAAATTTCTCATGCTTCAAATTTCAGTTGTGAGGTAGAGAAGGCTGAAAGTTATAGTTACCTCAGTTAGTGAAATAAATCAAGATTTTTACAGTGTTGGCATCTTCCACATATTTCCTCTCATTCTTGTGCCTTTTTATTTCGAATCTAATGGTCTTAAATTTTAATACTGCAGGATGAAACATCATTAATTTGGATTTCTAGTAGTGGTGAGAGGAGTTTGAAGCTAGCTTCAGTTTCAAGAATTATTCCTGGACAAAGAACTGTGAGCTTTCGAGTTTCTTGCATATTTTATATTTTATCTGGAGTTTAATTTAAATGATAATTATCTATTTCTTTCTCAGGCTGTTTTTCAACGATATCTGCGACCTGAAAAGGAGTACTTATCCTTTTCTCTCATATATAACAACGGGAAAAGATCCCTTGACCTGGTTAGTGATGAGCCAAATCGCCTTTGATATTATACTTTAAATGGACTATGTGCTTATAATTATGTGTCGTATATTGCTAGATCTGTAAGGACAAAGTTGAGGCAGAAAACTGGATAGCTGGCCTCAAGGCATTAATAACAACTGGACAAGCTGGGCGCTCAAAAATTGATGGATGGGGTGATGGAGGCCTTTGTTTTGATGTGAGTTTTACAACAAAGTATTAGCTCTTTCTCATTTGCCACTGAGGGTTAACTATGTAGTTTTTGCACCCGAGTTTTTCTCTCATTACTGATTTTAATTGAGGATGTTAAATTGATTCTAGATGTTTATGTTAAATCTTTACATTAGCTCTTGGATGACAGTCTGATTGACGTGCTTCTGTGATATCTTTCTTTATTAAGCTTTCCTGTCAATTTGGGACTGAAGTGAACCCACGAACCATGCCTTTTTCACACTTTTCCTAATAAGGAAATTTACTGAAAACTACCATAATGAAATAGCTTAGAGGTTTGATATGATACCATTAGAAAAATCACCTAAATATGACAATTTAGAAGCCTACTCTTATAAATTGTGTAATCTCAAGTGCAAAAAAGTGATAAATCATGCAGTTGAGTCTGAGTCAAAAGGGATGTTGATTGCAATTTGCAAGAACAAACAGAACTACAGAAGTTATTTCTTGATAGAATACTCTGCTAATAATTTTGAGAATGAATGCATGTCCTAGAGGGTCTGGTTTACTTTGGTGGCTATCTTGCATCCATTTCATTTATTTTAGATGTATTAAGATTTAAGTGGTTGGTGGGAGTATTCCAAGGTTCTATAGAACCCCGTGTATGTCATTTAAAAGATCTTTTGGTTATTGGCTATCTATCTGGCATAATGCTTTTTATGATTTATATTTGAATTTTTTCCTCTTCCATAAAAATCTTTACTCCCATCCTGTTGATTCCAATTCTTCCAAGTAATAAAAAAATCCACTGCTTATAATTGGTTTTGTGTTATGCTGTAAGGTGTAGATTCTGATACTTTACTCTTGACACGTTAAATCTATGCCTATGTTTTTGTAATCTTGATATTCAAATTCATATTTGATATATGTAAAATTTGATTAATTGTATGGCAGGACAACAAGGATTTGACATCAAATAGTCCAAGTAACAGTTCTGTAAGTGCTACACGGGAAGTTACCTCACCTGAGGTTTCCATTAGTTCAAACATAATTGCTTCTCCTAAGAGCTACCTACCTGATAATTTGGTCTATTCAGAAAGGTCACATGTAGCTTTGGATCAAACAAATATGCAAGCGAAAGGATCTGGGTCAGATGCTTTTCGGGTTAGTGTATCTAGTGCCCCCAGCACATCAAGTCATGGTTCTGCACCAGATGATTGTGATGCATTAGGGGATGTGTACATTTGGGGTGAAGTCATTTGTGATAATGTTGTCAAGGTTGGACCAGAGAAGAATGCAAGCTCCATTAGTACCAGAACTGATGCTCTTCTACCTAGGCCGTTGGAGTGCAATGTAGTGCTGGATGTGCATTATATAGCATGTGGTGTACGACATGCTTCTTTAGTCACCAGGCAAGGTGAAGTCTTCAGTTGGGGTGAAGAATCTGGTGGACGGCTTGGCCATGGGGTTGGGAAAGATGTCACACAACCTTGTCTAGTGGAATCCTTAACATTTTGCAGTGTTGATTTTGTTGCATGTGGAGAGTTCCACACTTGTGCAGTTACAATGGCTGGTGAACTTTACACATGGGGCGATGGTACACACTATGCTGGGCTCTTGGGTCATGGTACTGATGTCAGCCACTGGATTCCAAAGAGAATCGCAGGCCCTCTTGAGGGACTTCAAATTGCAACAGTCACGTGTGGTCCATGGCATACTGCCTTGATAACATCAACAGGACAGCTTTTTACTTTTGGAGATGGGACTTTTGGTGTTTTGGGCCATGGAAATAGGGAAAATGTTTCATCTCCAAGAGAAGTAGAATCTCTGTCAGGTTTGAGGACGATTGCTGTTGCATGTGGAGTGTGGCATACTGCTGCAGTGGTTGAGGTCATTGTAACCCAGTCCAGTTCAAGTTTTTCGTCTGGAAAATTGTTCACTTGGGGAGATGGTGACAAAAACCGCCTTGGGCATGGTGATAAAGAACCAAGGCTGAAGCCTACATGTGTGCCTGCACTTATTGATTACAATTTTCACAAAATTGCCTGTGGTCATAGCTTGACTGTTGGCCTGACAACATCTGGACGTGTTTTCACAATGGGAAGTACAGTGTACGGTCAGCTTGGAAATCCCCTGTCCGATGGAAAGCTACCTTGCTTGGTCGAAGACAAGCTGGCAGCTGAATCTGTTGAGGAAATCTCTTGCGGTGCCTATCACGTGGCTGTGTTGACATCCAGAAATGAGGTTTACACGTGGGGTAAAGGAGCTAATGGGAGGTTGGGTCATGGTGATATAGAAGACCGGAAAACACCCACTCTAGTTGAAGCTTTGAAGGATAGACACGTTAAATTTATTGCTTGTGGTTCAAATTATACAGCCGCAATATGTCTTCATAAATGGGTCTCTGGTGCTGAGCAGTCCCAGTGTTCTGCTTGTAGACAGGCTTTCGGCTTCACAAGAAAGAGACATAATTGCTATAATTGTGGATTAGTGCACTGCCATGCTTGCAGTTCTAGAAAGGCACTACGAGCTGCATTGTCACCAAATCCCAGCAAACCATATCGTGTGTGTGATTCATGTTTTGTGAAGCTATCTAAGGTGGCAGAAGCTGGATTCAACAATCGGAGGAACTCTGGACCTCGGCTTTCAGGTGAAAACAAGGATAGACTGGACAAGGCTGATCTAAGATTGGCCAAGTCAACCATGCCATCTAACTTTGATTTGATTAAACAATTGGACTCAAAAGCAGCTAAACAAGGAAGGAAAGCTGATACATTCTCTTTAGGTCGTTCCTCTCAAGTATCTTTATTGCAGCTGCGAGATGCTGTTATGTCTACAAATGTTGATATACGTCGAACTGTTCCTAAGCCGATTCTCACTCCCTCAAGTGTTAGTTCAAGGTCTGTATCACCTTTCTCAAGGAAACCTAGCCCTCCAAGATCCGCCACACCAGTTCCTACAACATCAGGTCTGTCTTTCTCCAAGAGCATTACTGATAGTCTAAAGAAGACAAATGAGCTTCTGAATCAGGAAGTGCATAAGTTGCGGGTGCAGGTATATCACGAAATTTGATATGGCTTCTTTCTCGGTCCTAAGTTATCGAGTAGATAAGTTAGGTCACTAATTTTCGTTATCGTGAACATGATTCAGGTAGAAAGCCTTAAGAACCGATGTGAATTGCAAGAATCAGAGCTCCAGCAATCAGCTAAAAAAGCTCAGGAAGCAATGGCATTAGCTGCTGAGGAATCTGCTAAATGTAAAGCTGCAAAAGAAGTGATTAAGTCACTTACGGCACAGGTTAAATTTGGTTTTGACTATATTGCATTAACTTCTACGCAATATCTGTGGTACTTTTTGCTAATTATTGGCGCCTATGTTTATGCTTAATAATAGATTCTTCATTTTCTATGTTCAAGTTATCTATGTTCCCCCCTGACCCCTTTGAACAGAAACGGAGGTCGGTTTGTTCCAACAGATCTGTTGCTGATTTGTGCTTGTGTTCATATTCCAGCTTAAAGATATGGCAGAGAGGTTGCCACCAGGTGCTTATGACCCTGAAAGCCTCAAGCTAGTTTACTTGCCGAATGGATTGGAATCAAATGGCGTACACTATTCCGGTGCAAATGGAGAAAGAAACTCAAGATCAGACGAGAACAACACTTCTTACTCGGCTTCTCACGATGGAACAGAATTGGGTGTGCCAAATGGGACGCAAGGTCCATCTGAATCGCTTCCAGATCCTTCTGGAAGCAATGAGAGTGGCGTAGATGCTCAAGAACGCGAGCGAGGCTCATCAAATGGAACAAATGACCGCCAGGATACTCGACTTCCTAACGGTGGTGGCATCATTCAGTCTTACAGGAGCAGTGTGTCTGAAAGTCTTGACGGCAAAGAATCTACAAATAACCGTGACAGTGAAGCAAGTTTGAAATCCAGAAACATAGTGGTCCCTGGCAGTGCCAGCCACATTGAAGCCGAATGGATTGAGCAGTATGAACCGGGTGTGTATATTACCCTCGTAGCCCTTCGAGATGGCACCAGAGATCTCAAGCGCGTGCGCTTCAGGTATTTGCCATTCTATTCTCTTCTTCTATACCTACCTATCAGTTTCTTGGATTCTCACAATTTTCACGTACAGCCGGAGAAGATTCGGGGAACACCAGGCAGAGACATGGTGGTCGGAGAACCGAGAAAAGGTTTACGAGAAATACAATGTGCGCGGATCAGACAAGTCGTCAGTTTCCGGGCAGGCTGCCAGAAGGTCGGAGGGAGCTCTCTCACCTTCTTCCCAGATTTAGGTAATAAGAAGAGGTTATTACAAAGTTCTCCATCTCTTGAGCATGATGTGGTAGTTTTCAGACCATTTGGAGGAAACAGATCCGATTTTTGGCCCTTTTCGCACATTTCTAGCCCTTGCTTTTATTCATTGTTATTATTATTATTTTGTTATATTGAAATTTTCGGTCGATTTCATGTGGCTAGGGAAGGGCATCCACCTTGTTTCTATGCTCATATTGTGTATATATCAGTCAACTCCTAAAAAGTCTATTACAACTACATTCATGTCCCAAATTTTGTTGATCCACATTTCTCTCACTTTCTCACATCTCATGCCTCAACATGGCCTTATGAGTTATGTGTGTGTTTTCAATTAGAAAAAAAAGGCTTCATGCAATATGTTTTGCATTCAATGTCAGCATGCATCTCAGCAATCACCAACTCAAAGGAATGATTTATATATTCAATATATTATAATCAATGTTTTTGTTAAAGCTATTTTCTATAGCATTTATACATATATAATTGTGTGCCCCTTAAAAAGCGTCATATATTAATTATATTTATTCTTCTGTTCTGCCAGATTAGTTTCATTTTTTATTTTCGTTTGTTCTGCTAGATTAATTTCATTTTTTAAAATGAAAAAAAAAATTTCACATCAATAAAATATTAATTTCTTTATACTCACAAATATTGATTATCGTGAGCAAAGCGATCGAGATAGTACAATTATTATATTCAGATTCTATTCCATGTTTGCACTCTCAACTTTCTATCCGTACTTGAGCAATATAAATTCACTAAAATATATATTTATTACACTATATATTAATATAATTAGCTTGTGTCGGTATCGCCTCAAGCACCTAATATATTGCATGCTGCAAAAACAATCACTTTAAAAAAAATGGATATATTCATTTGCTAGCATGATGGATGGACTATGACAATTGACATCTCAATTTTATGTTTGATTTAGAGGTATAGAATAAATGCAATAATCCACACAAGGAATTCTGCAATATTCTTGCATTAAATGCAAACATTAATAATCAAAATGCGACGAGCAGCGCATGCACGCTTTGATTAATTAATCTAAGCGTGTTGCTGTCCAATTAATGAAACACAGCATGTCTGATAATTAAGTATGATTTGATGACCATTTTCAACCCCTGAGTTCAATTTTTCTACACCCTCATCTACCACGTATTCCCGTTAATTAATTAATTATCATGATTTCTGGTTTAAGGTAAATTAAGTATTAAGTAGGAGGAATAAAATGGTCCACTCATGCTGATTTAAATTAATTTATAAATAGTAGCACAACAACAAACTAAGCACGAGCGATGCTGACACAACATTATATTTTTGGAAAAATTCAAATAGGATGATATTTGGAGATTTCAACCGACGAAAATTGTAAATATTCAATTTTCCGATTTAACAAACGTTGACATTATTGCTTGTTTTTGTACATAATTTCTGCTTCATGCTTCTTAGTTGACTTAAAACGAGACATTTGTATCAATAGTTGTTTGGGGGTTTGGTAAGAAATGTTTGAATTATTAGCTATGTTATGTACAAAAACAGAAAGGAAATAAATCATTTTTCATAGCTACAAACACTACCCAAATTCGAGATGAGTATCGAATTCAAGACCTCTTGATGATACGTGAGCTGATAAATCGTTAAATTTATAAAGACCAAAATCAAGAAAACCAACCCCACAAGTAGATTTAGATTTAGTTAATTAATGGGCATATTTCCATGTATATAAGGTTTTGGTATTACATAAAATCCATATTTCCTTTCATATATATATATATATATATATATATATATATATATATAATCATATGTTAACCACTTCCCACATGTTACCTGTTATCTCATTGTCGGTGCATTATCTAGACAAGCTAATTACATTATCTAGGTCATATGCGGTACATTACGAAGATAATGTATTTGTTAACATATGAATGCATCCCTATATATATATATATTTTCCCATATCGCCAACTTGAAAATTTGATTTGAATTTTGAAAGGATTTGTAGCACAAACCTCCAACATTTGGGCCGATTAACTGTGTTGTAGACTAACGACAAGGTCTAACCTTTTTTTAATAGTTTTTTTGGGTGCCTAAAACTTTTGATAAGCTTCATTATTTATTATTTTCTCGTCTACAAAAAAAAAATAAAAAAAATTCAATTTTTTGAGTTTGTGCAAGGTCAAACTCAAACCCCTCACAAAAGAGCTTCATTCCCTCTGCAATTTCTCTCTCGTATATGATTTACTGATTATTGCAAAAACAGTTGTCTGAATTTGGAAAAAGACAAAACAACAGTATTAATTATTTAAAGTTGCCGATGTCATTTCTCCTTGAAATTATTTGTGTTAGTTACATACCTAATCGCTCAATTCTTTCCAATATTTCTGAAAAAGTTGAAGAATCGAGTTATTAATGCTTGCTGCGTCTCACCCTTTTCATTCCATATTTAGATTTTTTCACACAATTCTGTGACACAGAAACAGTGTAGATATTCATATCATGCAACTGTTCCAGCTTCCACGTATTCCGATTATCCAATACGCGTTTTTGGGTTTGAATATTGGTTTCATAGAATTTCAAATTCTGACCATCAAAAACCCAAAAGATTTATTAAAAAAATGTTTTTTTCGAGGGATATAATAACCTTTTCTTTTCAAAGCTGTTACGTTTTATAATTATTTCGAGGTATGAAATAGAATGTGAACAATAATAATAATGCGTTAAATATAATGATGGTTTGATCATGGAAAAGTTTGAGTTTTACAAGCCACAAATGTTACTAATTACACAAAAAAAAATGTAAATGGACAACCATTTAGGGTTGAATATATGTTCAAGAATATCTCAAAATCTCATGCAGGAATGCACAAGTGAAAAATTAGCAACAATGTATATTTATAAATTTCAATCTTCTTCTACTACTACTTCTAAAAAAAAAAAGAGTAGACAAAGAATTAATTCTATGGTTTTTTCCATTTTCTTAAACTCTCTCAAGAATATAATACCTGAGCGTCGGAATATGGTGTAGCTAGGGTATGATATTACTATATTCAAGGGTCGCCGCCTCCGCCGCCGTCGAGGCCGATGCTGTTGTGCCTCTGGGAGGGGGCGGAGGGCGGGATCGGCACTCCTTTGGGCAGAAAGCCGTAGAAGCTATCCGGCGAAGGCCGCGACGTTTGAGGCTTCACCTTCAGAAACTGCGTGTGCCTAGCTCCATTTGCAGCTTCACTGATGAAGAAGATGCAGAGCAGTAGTAAGATTGGTATGATCATGAGTTGCTGCCTTTGAGTTTTCCCCATGGATGATTGAGGATCTGTGAGAGAGATATGAGAGAGAGAGGGAGGGAGGTTTGAAATGGGATGTTTGCAGTTGAAATAGTGGAAATGGTGTTAGTTGACGAATGGGTTATTTTAGTTGATATATGTTAGAAATAAATATATATATATATGGAGAGAGAGAGAGAGAGAGAGAGAGAGAGAGTAGAGAGAGAAGAGAAGGGTGGCATGCATATAAAGACATGAGGGAAGCTTGTGTCTGAAGAATATGTAGGAAGAGAGCAACACAAGAGAGAGGCGAAAGCATGGGCCATTGACTCCCCCTTCCAACACAATCTTTATTATTTATGTGCTTTCCTCCTCTTTTTCCCTTTCTTTTATATATTTCTTTTATAATTTTTGTTCTTAAAAATTAATTAAAGTATATTTTAGTATATTTAAATTTATTATTATAAAAATAATATTTAAAATTAGTAATCGAGACAATGAAATACAAACCGAAATATATTTGTGGAACATAAACTTTAATCCGTTATTTATTTATTGAGAAAAGTTCGACTCAGGATCTCTCATTTAATTATTGTTCAGAGTACAATACTTTTGATCTGATTATTCATTTGTGGGAAGGTTTCAGGTTAAGCACGCCTAAACAATTTAGACGGGTTTTATCCATTAACCCAAGTCAAACCTATATAATATACTATAATTGGGGATTAATAAACCCTATTTAGAATAGGTGAACCCATTTAGGTATAAATAAAATCCATCTAAACCGTTTAAGTGTGCCTAACGCAAGCTTTTGCCTTCAATTACTCCCTCCGTCCCTAAACATTAGTCTTGTTCCATTCCGGCACAGATACTAATGCGAGTAGAGATAGAGAAAATTAGTATTTTATTAGTGAGTGTGTATTAATTTTCAATTTTAGGAAAAATGATAATTGTTTGGGACAAACAAAAAAAGGAAAACAAGATTAATGTTATGGGAGTGAGGGGGTATTATTTTATGACAAGTCTTCACAATCCCTAATTCCACAACCACATTATGAATTCATGGTATTTTTGTCCATATATCAAATCAATTCAATCAGAGATTCAAACTGATTTTATTGAATGGAAATAGAAATGTGTAAAAGAGTTTAATACGCATCAGAAAAATCAAATATTTGAAACACTCAATAAATAATAATACAACATCAACAATATAAATATAAAAAGGGAAGGTCTTGGGTTAGGCAGGCCTAAACGATTTAGGCGGGTTTTATCCATTAACCCAAGCTTTAGGCGGGTTTTATCCATTAACCCAAGCTCAAACCCACATAATATACCCTATTTGAGATGGATGAACCCATTTGAGTAGGATAAAACCCGTCTAAACCTTTTAGGCCTGCCTAACGCAAGTTTTTGCCATATAAAAATGGTTAGAGTTACTAAAATTAAAAAATAAAAAAAAGAGGAGGAAAATAAGGGGGTGGGGTGGTGTGTTTGAACGGGTCTTAGGGAAAAGTTAAATAAAATGGAAATGGAGGGATGAAATTGGAAAATGGAAATGGTAACATGCAATGCAAGACTACAACACTACATGCATATCTGAGGAAAAAGAGGTGCATTGTTGCATGGTTAGGTGGGCATGTGGGCCCCCCTCCTGCCCCCACTACTATACTATCTACTCTATTTTTTTACCCCTCCAACACTCCCTTATTCTAAAAAACACCCCTTCTCAATATTTTGCAATTATACCCCTCTTCTTTTTTTCCTTTTGAGAATTATCGATTCAGGATCCAAGAGATAATTTAATTACCGATTTAAACTTTATAGATGAATTCTCAATTCACGATTTTGAAAGATCTAAATTTAGAATTTTTGTGATCTTCAAATCTTGAATGACAAAAACTTGCGTTAGGCAGACCTAAACGGTTTAGGTGGGTTTTATCCTACCCAAATGGGTTGACACATCCCAAATAGGGTTTATTAATCCCAATTAGGGTATATTATATGGGTTTGAGCTTGAGTTAATGGATAAAACCCGCCTAAATCGTTTAGGCCTGCCTAACCCAAGACCTTCTCATCTTGAATTGAGAATTTATTTTTGGATTCCGAATTGATAATTGAACTATCTTTCGTGTTCAGAATTGATAATACTCATTTTCCTTTTCTCTTTCTCCCACATTTGATATTTTTTAACATTTGATTATATTCTGTTTTAGTGATTGTTTATATCGGAGAAAGGATCAAATTTGCTGTACAGATAGACTCGGTACAGACAGGGACGACACTATGTAGAGGTTCACGGGGTCGGCCGCCCCACGACGTTTCAATTTTTTTTTATATACATGTATTTTTTAAAAAAAATAAAATTATATAGTGTCTACCCGAGAGAATTACAATCGAGCCCCCACAATACTCGAGCTCTACATCCGGCCTGGGGTACAGATAGACTCGGACCAAGAACCACCTAGAGTGTCGTCGCCTGCAACGGCGGAGGTGGGGGAGATAGAGGGGAAAGGGGCGGTGAAGAGGTTTCGTGTTCGTTTATCGTGGGGAAAGGAAACACATACTCCCTCCGTCCCACCTCAATTGTCCCACTTTCCTTTTTCGTCCGTCCCACCTCAATTGTCCCATTACTTAAAAAGGCAACTTTTTCACACTCAACAATAAAATATTAATTCCACTCAACTTACTTTACACTCACACTCCTTGGTTATTGTGCCAAAAGTCACTGGGACAATTCAGCCGGGACGGAGGGAGTATTTTTTTTTCAGATCTAGGGCCTTATCACGACAGGTGAGGAGGGCAGCGAAGGAGGGACGAGGGCGGTGGAAAAATCGCCGACGGGTGGAAGAAGATGATGGAGAAGGTAGGGTTTCGTAGAAGGAACGAGAGAGAAATCGCAGACGGCGAGGTAGACAAAAAAAATTTAGGGTTATAAGGAATGATTTGGGGGGGGGGGGGGTCGGGGGGTGTTATTGAGGGGATGTTTACTTAAGATTTTAATTAATTTAGAAAATAAATAAATTAGATTAAATTTAAGTTAATTTTTGCTATTTTAGGAAATAGGATTAATTCCGCGGGACGGACTAATAGAATGGGACGGAAGGAGGGAGTATATTATTATAATTTTTTTTTATTTTCACATTTTATAATAACTAAATTAGAATAATAAATTCATGCGCCTGAAAACATAACTACTTCGGTGCTCACATTAATGATGCACTTGACTTTTTCGGGAGGAAATATAATCTGTCGGCTGAAGTTTTTATTTTATTTTATTTTCTGTGGTTTGTCTGAGGCTAATAGATGTGTTTATGTCTGTCGACGCACATTATTAAATGTACCATAATATTTATATGTAATAATGACAATACGATGACATAATACCAATTGAAACTCTCACATTGCATAGTATTGGGTATTGCCAAACCAAATTCTAAATTAGGAAGAAATTCATTTTGATATAAGAATCCACCGTCTACATAAGGTTATTAATATGAGGTATTTGAAGGAGATATTAAAAAATAAAGTTGTGAGGGTTTGGTCAACTTAAAATGGATATTATTATATTAACAAAGTTGTGACGGTCCCAACAAGTAGCTCCGTCCGTTGGAAAGGAGATCACACAACGCCTCAGGTTCAGGTGGGCTTGGGAACCGTGTTTGTGGTGAACTAGGGCTTGAGAAATCGAAGTTGTTCAAAAATAAAACCTTGACGGCTTGATTAACTCAAAGCAGACAATATTATACTAATAAATTTATGACGATCCCAACATGTGAGAACCCACAAGCGCCCAGGTTCAAGTGGGATAGGAAAACAAATTTGTGGTGAACTCGGGTTTGGGAATTTAAAATTGTAGTGGACTCTCGTGGATATGTGAGATACCCTCAATAAATATCAATGCGATTGAACTATTTGAGGGGAGATCATGGGCTTATGGTCCTTTGGTTCCCTAGATGTGAAGTTACGCTCGAGAGGAAGTCACAGGTATGTGGTCCTCGAGAAAAGTACACGAGTATGTGATCCTTAACTTTAATAGGAGGATTGTTGGGTATGACAAACCCAAGTCCCACATTGCAAAAATAAAGATGGAATTCTTTGTTTATAAAAGTCCACATAAACTTCATTAATCATTACTAGCTATTTGTTCTACTCACAAACGGACATTATTATATTAATGGATGTAATGACAGATCTACATAGGAATTTGGGGGTTCCAGCCTCCCTAGCTAGTCGACTTCTTTTTTCTTCATTTTTTATAGTATTGTATTCTAATATTTAAGAGATATCCCCTCTTCATCATGAAGAAAAAATAATATACGAAGAGGATAAATTTTTTGAATTTGCATGAATGAAAGAGTAATGGTCCCAAGACATTAAAATATTGATACATCAAGGCGTCGAAAAATTATTTTATGAATTATACAAAGTTTATGCATTTTAATTTTAAAAGTTTATTAAAATTGTAGTGATACCTTCATGGAAATATACTAGTCTTGTTTGAGTATATCAGATGACAAATACACATCTCCATTTTCAACTAAACATCAATTTAATCTCACTTGGATTATAACGCATGTTAAAAGAAGCAAAATGCATATAATATATATGTACTTTAAAAAAATATATTAAATCCCAAAGTTCGCTAAAATCATATGCATTTATGCAATAAAGTTTAATACTCTCCATTCATCAAATATAGTTGTCTCATTTTTCAAATATATCTAAAAACAATATTTCCTCCGTCTCATGCGAAGTGAAACACTTTTTTTTCGGCATGATAATTTAGGATGTAAGTGTAAATGGAATCAATATTTTATAGTTGAGTGTGAAAAAATTATCATTTTAAAAAATGTAAGTTATGTGACAATTCGGTTGGAATGTCCGATTTAGTAAGTGTTTCAATTCAGGCGGGACGGAAGGTGTACCATTCTAGAAAAAAAAAAAAAAAAAAGACTTTACGCATGTATGTGTATCGAAAATCTTGTAGTTTATTATACTTTTTACTTTTAAGAGGGCTAAAAATTAATTTAATATTGTAAGCACAACTTGCACCTCCCATGCTCATATTACTCTGATTTTTTTTCTTTTTAAAAAAATCATATTAAAGATCAAATAAGAAATGCATGCATAGAACCAAAAAAAGAAGAAACCTCAAACAAAGAAAATGGAGTATGAATTTAGGCATGAAAACAAAAAAAGAAAAAGAAAACAAATTTAAGAAGAGACTTACTCAACTACATATTTTGGTAATGGAAATGGAAGAATGAATCAAACTTTCGTCTTCAACTACTCTTCAAGTATTCAACTCGCCTCCGCAATGCTGTATCTGATAAGAGATCTCATAATTCACGATTTCAACCAATTCTCATTAAATTACATTATTTTTATCTCATGTGATTAAGATCGATGCATGCATAATTGGATATCTCTCTCCCTAAATCAAGATCTTATTACTATTATTATTAATATATTCATTGATTGCTTGAATCCCTCGTAATTTCAATTATAGGATCAAGAATGGGTCTTTAACTAAAAGCAGTTTAATATAATCAAACATCAATATATACTTACAAATATGTCATTATCATTTTATAAATCTTGACCCATGAGACGACTTGGTTCAATTTTATTTTATTTTATTTTATTTTATTTTATTTTATGAAGTTGAATAGTTTTAAAGAAAGTGTCAAAGAGGATTGCTGGAGTAAAGAAACATTCAAATATGTGTATTATTTGTAGGCCTTGCGAGCTGGGCCTGGCCCACGCAAGTTTATTACTTGGGCTCAACTACAAGTTCTGCAAATGTAATATATTTTCAAATATTATTTTGCCAAATCCAAAGCTGTTTCAATATTTTGGTATGCATTGATGGGAAAATGATAAATTATATTCTAATTGTTTTTTTTTTTTTTTTTTTTGTCAAGAGATTATATTGTACCATTAATATTCAAATGCCCATCATAAGCACATGTTGATGTGGCCATGAGCTGATTTGTGTTGAGTTGGCTGTTGTCTTTCTCATTTGGCAATGACATGACTTCATTAATAATGATGTGGCTTTATAATTATAAAAATACAATTTAAAACTTTAAAAAAAAAAAAAACAATTAACATGATCAGACCCTTCTTCCCCAATTGTCTCACTCTCCACAATTCCTGTTAGGCAAAAAAAAAAAAAAAAAAAAAAAAAAAAAAAAAAACCCAGGAAAGTATTCATCTTTGATTTTCGTTTTGTGATTGATCTACTTTGGAATTATGCGATATTTTTGCAATCAAGTTTTTTGATAATTTCTTGGCTCTTGAGAAGCTGGTAGTAATTCATCTGCAAATAGATGGTGGGACAGTTTTAAAAAAATAAAATTCAGATTCTTTATCATGTGATTGCTGCTAATTACACCATTAATGATTACTCCATCCGTTCTGATTATATAGTTCACATTCATCTTGCACGTTTGCCAAAAATTATTTAATATTTCAACAAACTTCCAACATTGCCCTTATTTAAAGCATTAATTAACCTCATTTTCCAAGATTATTGGGGAACGTAATGGTAAATAACCATATAAAAACAATACCAAATATGGAAACTAGACTATATAATTGAAACACCCTAAAATAGTAACCTGGACTGGAAGGAGTATATGTTTTGAAGCGCTTTTATTACTGCGTTGAATGGTAATTTCCATATATTGACTAGTGTGAGTAGTTTTTTTTTAAATAATTAATTTTATATTTATTATTATTATTAAGCCACATCATTATTAAAAGAACTATGTTATTATTATAATTTAAAGAAAAAATTAAAATACACGTCATTACTAAATCAACAAATAACGGCTCTCTTGGTACATATATAACTCGGTCGGAGATGAAGGATATTTTAATTTAAACGAATCAAAATTCGGGATATAATTCTTTAACAGTAAAGATTTAAAATATAATTTTTTTAATTAATTATACTTTGGATACAATACACAATTTTCCTATATATTTTTATGAGATAGATCCTTTAATTAGTAAGTTGTAAAAAATATATATATAGAAACTAAAAATGAGGAAGAAAATGATACGAGAATACTGAAAATGGCGAGCCTAGCTAAAAACTTTTCATTTTTAGTCAATTTTATTTATTTTTAGGAGAATTGTCGATTCAGGACCCAAAAGATAGTTAAATTATCAATTCAGAACCCGAAAGATGATTTGTCAATCGAGGACCCGAATGATCAAACAATTCTCAATCCAGGACCTGATATTGAGGTCCTGGATTGAGAATTGTATGATCTTTCGGGTCCTGGATTGAGAATTTTTGTGATCTTTCAGGTCCTAAATTGACAAATAATCTTTCGGGTCATGAATCGATAATTAACTATCTTTCGGGTCCTAAATCGATAAAACTTCTTATTTTTATTATATAAAATCTGATTGAAACCTGAATAAAAATTTATGAATCCGTCAATTCGAATAGATCTTTCTTCTTTCTTCTTTTTTCTCAGTTACTCCAAGGCAGTCAAAATAAGTTACAAAAAGTCAAACTATCACAGTATAAAAATAAAATAAACATTTCATGACTTAAATGTGCCAATAACTTCTACGTGACTAGCTATATATCATTTGCTCATTAGTAATAATGAAATATATACAGATTTGAAAATTTGCATCGGTGAGATCAAATCAAAATTCACACAGTTCCCCATAAAATGTACAAACTTATTTTCGACTCGCTAGACGATCCAAAGAATGGAAGAGGTTCACCCCAGAAGTCTGGTAACGAGTAGTTGAAGGGAGGTAATTCGGTTTGAGATCAATCCGGGTCGAATGACCTTCCTATTTGAAAAACTCATTTAACGACCAAAGGACAAGTGAAATTTATGGGGCCGTACATGTTGGTAAAAGCTGCTATTAGCTGAAGTGATATGACCATTCGAGAAATTGTTTCAGCTGAAATTATATGTCTGTTCACTAAGAATGCATCAATAACTAGAAATCTATAAATAACTAGCATTTATGATTGTAAAAACACATTGAATTTCTCTCAGCAACTCAGCATAGATGCAATTAAAGATCAAGAGCATTTAATTCATGTGTTTACATTATTATACAGTCAAGTATTCTTTTGTCAAAACCTATACAAAAAATTTATATCAACACACACAATTTAAAAACAAGAACCAATAGAGTTTGAATAACTTAAAAATATTTCATTGTTCAACGATGCTTAATTAAATAATAATAAAGAATTTCGTGCACGGTGTATTAAAATTCAACAAATGAAATTGAGAAACTTTAGTCATAAGCAGAAAATAAAATAAAAATAATTGCATCAAACAATTCAAAAGAACTAGTGGGACTTAGACTTAGGTAGCAAAATGAGGAGTCAGAGTCAACAAACGCTAGTGCAACATTACAAGGAACAACAAAAGCAGACGGCTCTCTCATCTACAATACATCTCTCTATTATTTATTCAATTTTTTTTAAATCTCAGAGTCACACACGCATCAAATACACATTTCCATTTAATTCAAACTTGCAAGTTTTGACTTATCATTTCTACCTGCCCATTATATATATATATATAGTATCATATTTAATTTGTTGTGTTCAAACTTCAAACCATAACAAGAAAAAGAAGACAACCCCATCCCACCAAACACTGTTTGCTCTTAAACTGCTTTTTTTCCCCAAAATTGAGAAACGAAGAAAAAGAAAAACTAGGATTCATAGTCTATATAAATGTGTTAAAATTAAAGTTTTTTTTTTTTTTTTGATGTTGATTTAGTTAGTGTGAGAAGAAGTGGGTGTTAGGTCGATGCGACCTGCTAATTTTGACGATGGAGGAGCAATGTTTGACAATATGGCGTGAATGGGATGGGGGTGTTGAAAATTTAGGGTGTCGAAATAGTTATATGAAAATGAATTGATCGAAGACAAGATGTTTTCACCATTACGTTTTCGATAAATCTTGATTAAAAAAAGAGATAGGGAGATGTGTGTGGAACACGAGCCATCTGCAGCATTATATAATATTCTGTATGGATAGTGCGCACTAGAATGAATATGTTCCAATATCCAACCCACCCACAAACGCTTCATACATCATCCACCTTCATTAGCTACGCATAAATAATTAGCCTACCGCATTATGTTTTGTCTCAGGAAACCCCTCTCCCCCTCTCCCTCTCCATCTCTCATCTACTAATTTAATCAAAACTTATGTATGTATGTTCCCAATAAATATGAATTTATTGCCTTAGTTATATTCTTGGTTTGGGTATTCATAGGCTAGGATAGAATCTTGAATTTCCATTTCATTTTAGCTTTTGCATTTTTAAAAACTAGGGATGACGATTTCTGATATGACACGAATACGATTTAATATGAATCCGACTCGAAACACGATAATAATCAAACACATACAAATTAATAATACTACACTTAAAGTTAAAAATTTTGTATATGATACAATAATCAGATATGAAAATTATGACACGACACACGAACATGATAAAATCCGATAAGAATGACATGGAATCTGAACATATTGATTAATTATCTCATCAAATTAAACTTATTGTTTAACATCTTCTTTGGTGTGTGGAAGTGATAATTAATTGAAAAGTTGAGACTTCTAATCCAACATGACGAGAACTAGTTATACACTTTATTTTTCTATATCATTATCATCAATTCATCATCATCATCCACAAATGCAGTGGCTAATGTGTTTTTTAATTAATATATAGTCCCAATTGCATAATAATAAAATATAACAAATAAGAATAAACATGGAAATTAGCACATAAGAGTTTGACTTTACCTAAATCCATGCAAGAATTTCATGCAGATATCCCATCAATTTCTTCAACGCCGTGGCCCCCACCACCTCGCCCTTTTGTCTGATTCCATTATAAATATGCAACTCCGTTTCATACTTTCGATTTTTTCAACTTAACCACCATATAAAAATTTCGCTCTGTTTTCTTTGACCGAAACGACGTCACATCTCTCCCCCCTTCCCACTTTGTGTTTTTTATAAAGCGCCTCTTTCATCAGCCAAAGGCGATTTGCACCAAATATGGCTAGAGATAAGAGAATAGAGGATCTGTACGTCACTGTGCCGAATCTTTTCCGGTGCCCGATCTCCATGGACGTCATGAAGTCGCCGGTCAGTCTCTGCACCGGCGTCACGTACGACCGGAGCTCCATTGAGAAGTGGCTGTCGCTTGGCCACAAGACTTGCCCGGCGACCATGCAGACCCTGCCGTCAACCCACACCACGCCGAATCTCACGCTCCGCCGCCTCATTCAGCTCTGGCTCTCTCACGCCGACGCCGCGCAGCCGCTGCTTCCGCCTTCGTCTGCTGTATCCAAGCAGGAAGCTGCCGAGATTGTTAAAGGTGAATTCGACGCCGAATCGGCTGAGAAACTGATAGGTTTCATGAAGGCGTCGGAGGCGAATCTGAAATTCGTCGCGCTATCCAACGGCGCGGTCTCGAGATTTGTTGAGGCTTTTACGGAATCAGACGAGATTCGGAATCGCGAGCGAATTGTTGAGGTTTTCGATTTGATCTCGTCGGTGAATGGCGTGAGAGAAAGGCTAAACGAGCTCATTTTGAAGACCGGTGATGGAAGAGATTGCTTATCGCCGTTCGCGGCAGTTTTACAGAAAGGAAACACAGAATCAAAGGTAAAATCGGCGAAGATTCTAGAGCTAATCGCTCTAAATCCAGAATCGCGGCATAAAATCGCCGGAGAGCCAGGGATACTCCAAAATCTCTACATTCTAACCACTCTACAGACCGAAACAGCGGTGGAAGCCGGATTATCATCTCTGCTAGCGATCGCAACCACAAGACCGGCGAAGAAGGAGCTGATCCGGCTGGGAATCGTCCGAACCGTCGGGAGAATCCTCTCCGGTCCAGATCCGGTTCCCAGAGTGATAGAAAAGGCGGTGGCGATGCTGGAAACGGTAGCCACGTGTACGGAGGGGAGGGGGGCGATCGGGGAGGACGCGGAATGTGTGGTGGAGATCGTGAAGAGGCTGATGAAGTGTTCGGGTGCGGCGACGGAGCACGGGATAACGGTGCTGTGGAGCGTGTGCTGCTTGGCTCGCGACGGTGCGGCGCAGGAGACGGTGGCGAGGGTGAACGGACTGACGAAGGTACTACTGGTGATGCAGAGCGACTGTTCGTCGGGTACAAGGCAGATGTGCGGGGAATTGGTCAAAGTGCTGAGGGCCAAGTGCAGCAAGTCAAATTTGGCACCTTATGAAACGAGGACCACTCACATTACGCCGTATTGAATTTTAACCAACAATTAATGATTTTTTTAGTAAGGTAGGGAGGCATGAAACAAATTCAAATCTGTAAATGTTTGATACAAACCATACAAATCAAATTCTTCTTACTGTTGATGAATTCAATGCGCATGTGGGTTGCACGGTCTAATACCTAATTTTCATTTTTTTTTTCTCGAAATATTAGACCATATGTGTTTTCTAGTAGTTTTCAAGAAATATACATTTATTTTTTTATCTATCAATATTATCAATAACTATTTTATAAATAAACATTCGAACATCCACAAGTTTTTTTGATCGCACATGGTAAACAACTAAACATGACTTTTATAGATGCATCTTCATCAAGATTTATTTAAATTCTAAAATATCTTAAAAATTATCCACAATTCTTTTTTCGTCTGTCCCATAATATTAATTCACTTTCCTAAAATAGTAAAATTTTCACACTCATCAATAATTAAAATATTCATCCCACTACCATTCACATTCTTTGGTTATCGTTCCCGATCAAATATGAACAATTTAACCGAATACTTTGGTTATCGTTCCCGATCAAATATGGACAATTTAACCGGGACGGAGAGAGTATTTTTCGATGAAATTGATATTCTTGTAATTTCAGAACTTCTAGTTTGTTTACTAATGATAGAACGACTATTACTATAAAGAAATAATAATAAGTGTAGTCGAAGCCACCAATAAAAGCATTAATACCCATTCTTTTTTCTTTCCAACCCAAAAAAAAACCCATTTTTTAACTTTACCTATCTTTGTTTCCACTTGTTTCGAAGAGGGGTCGCCCAATACCTGTCCTGTTAGCTGTCTTTTGAATTGTCTATTTATGATGTTCAAAATAATATGTTAGTTCGTAGTCAAAGATATTAAATATAAGATATTCCAAAATCGTTTTCCTTAAAATGCATGATATAATACTGCAATAATGGAACAACAAAGAATTGATAATTGATGTTTATTATTAAAAGAGAAATAAATAAATAATAAATCCACCTAGAGCCCCAATTACACTAAGAAATTCAGCACTCATTAGTTTAGAGCACAAAAATAAAATCAGAGTTAAACGTAAATTAGGTTTTTGGAGCTTTCAAACTATATTTGGCAGATCCAAAGCTGTAGATATTGAGGAGAGTTTGGACTTAAAACAGAAACAAATACTGATTTCAACTAAAACCTCCACATGGAAAAACATTATTCTTTCCCCCTGGAACATGAAAAAAGAAAAAAAGACATACGACTACCATCTTTTTCCAAAAGAAAGTTCTAACAGATTCGCTACACCCACTATCAAAGCGTGTACTACTTTCTCAATTCAAGATACTATGAAACAACAAAGAAAATTATAATACACTAATACCTACTGCCGATTATAATAATTAAATTCATCAGTCAATTATACCAAAATTAAAGACATGAACATAAATGAAAGCAATGTATGGAAATCAACATAACCAAGCCAGAAATGAAACCGAGCAGCAAAACTAATTCTTCAATGGTCAAGAGAAGGATGAAAACATTCCAAAATGAAAATTTTCAGGACATCATTCACAAACTTAGCAGGGAAAAAAAGTTAGATAGCATGAGAACCCTGTTATGACAAAAGCCTCATGTTGCTAAAAGCGCTTCAGTCGAAGTGACACCAAATCAAGAAAGCATTGATCTTGATCCAAACTGGCACACCACCACTACTGCAGCTGTAAACAAATTATAGGGAATAAGTTTACAAAGAGAAAGGTGCCAGTATCTAGTGTTTTTGCAAAGGGGCCACGTGCTTATAGCTAGTAATGATTTGGAAGAAAGAGTTAAAACATAAACATGTAATCAAGGTAAGGATATATGTATTCATGCAATGAAAGAAGAAAGGGTAACATACCCATCATGATCGAAAGCTGCCTGATGAAGGACGCTCATAAGGACCAGATCTGTCGCGACTATACTTATCATTTCCTGATCCACCACGACTGCCAGAGTCTCTGCTCCGCCCACCGTATTTATCACCATTACGATCAGGGCCTCCATGACGACTGCCACCTCCACCATACCTATCATCCCTTCCACCATATCTACCTCCTTTAGATCCTTCACCAGATGGGCATTCACGAGCAAAATGTCCAGGTTTTCCACATTTGAAACAGTCCCCACCTGATCCACGCCCACCACCACCGTCGCGATTCCTACCCCTATCCCTATCCCCCCTATCACGATCACGCCCCCTATCACGGTCTTGATCTCTGTCTCCATCTCGGTCTCTACCAGACCCCTGGTTAGGTTGAGCTTTATCAACAGTAATGGCCCGACCATCCAAGTCCATTCCGTTCATTGCTTTGATGGCGCTTTCCAAGTCTCTCTCTTCTTCAAAAGAAACAAACCCAAAACCACGGGACCGACCAGAAAACTTGTCTACCACCACCTGGAAAGGAAATATACAAATTTATGGAGCTTACTGGCCCAAAATTATGGTATGTGAAGCATCTTGCAGGAAATAGAAGGATGAACCTTATGATGCATCATCATTCCAGCTTATCATACGGGCATACCCTCACTGAATATAATCTTTTAAAAAGGAACCTCTTTTCGAAATATACATGTTACGAACTTCAATACTCAGCAATATTTAACACACGGTCATCATCAACACGAGTACACTTCCATTTCCTTCCAACAGTAAATTCAAATAATAATTTTGGCATGACAGAGAACAGACAGTCCCATTTTTCCTGCACCCAGCTTTCAAGAAAAACAAACTTTTACAGCATCAAAATTGGAGTGAAACCAAAGACAGGTCAAAATTAGTAAACGATTTACTGACTATGTCGATGACTAATTGCTTACAATATTTTCTTCAATTTCCTAATTTCTTTTATGCCAAAGTCAAAGCGCAATGGTGTTTGCTGAGCCTCCTAAATAAATACAAGTTTTATTACTTTCTCATGAAGGTTTTCCAACATAGTACTGAACAAGAAAATCAATAAACTATTGCTATTAGGAATTGTTCGAAAAAGCATGGTCGAGTTTCTATTTGGTAATAGACAGCAAACCAATGAACCAATATGAGGATTATATACAAAAATAAGTACAGATTCTGGTAATAATTTGGATTCTTAGAGAACTAGAGATTTGAAAACAAAAAAAAACCATGATAAGTGGATCAAAGATCTTCATTTCTTCAATAACAAAACAAATAGAGACTTGTGTTGATACCTTTGCCTCCACCACATGACCATACTTCTCAAATGCCTGCTTCAAACCTCTATCTGATGTCGACCATGCTAAATTCCCAATAAAGCAGCGATATTCATCTGGCTCCCCCATATTCCACTGTACATAAAAGCAATTAAATATACAAACTGACAGCATGCCATTGAAATGTAACAAATTTTGGCAACATCAATGGTGTTAGGAGATATATATGCCCCAATCCACTGAATTTAGTACATGCGTGCATACACATGCATAATGGCTCACTGAATATACACTGGGTAGCATATCCAAAACCCAGATAAGCAAAATAACCAGAAAGTTCAGAATTAAAAATCCGAACTGGAACTTCCTAACCAGACCAATCGTCAAAATTGAATGTAACTATCTTTAATGCGATTGTAACTATGAATAACTTTCGAAATTCAGCCTGGATGGGTAGTCAGGTGGACCAATATAACTCAGAAATGCAACGAGAAACCAGATTTCTTTAAGTACACCAAATGACAAGTAACAAAATCAAGATGAGCTTCAGAGATTCTTGTGTCCTTCAAACCTAAATATATAAGTTCTTAAATAGAAAAAAGGTAATAACAAAAAACAAAGGTAAAATCCACTCAACAACAATGACCTACTCAACATACTAATTTATCACATTGCATCACAAAACTTTCTCGAACAACACCAGCACGGTTCCACCTCTATCGTGCCTACTTGACTAAAAACGGAAACAAAGGGCAAATATTTCCTCAAAATACCACAATTCAATCACAATCAGAACATGCTACTTCGGCCGCAGGCAGAATTACCAAAAACAAAAAAAATTGTGGTGAAACGAATGCGCAGATTTTGAAATTACTCCATTGAACTTGGATGCGATGTAGTCATGAAAAAACGCTAACCCTCGACAAGGAAATTTAAGATTACTGAGACGAATCGAGATTGAAAAACACAATTGAAAACAGAAACATAAAGACGATATAGGAAGACGGAATCGTAGTTTTATTGAAAAAAGAATTGAGAGTCCAAACCTGATGCGATGCGATGCGTGTAGTCGGTGTAAGGAGCAGCTGCTTTTGGTTTGAGGATTTAGCGTTTTGAAAAACCCTATATTTTCCCTTTCGTATCTGAATTATTGAAAATTACATGTGCACCCTTCTTCCACCGACCTTCAGATATTTTTGGTATTCCAGTTGCCACGTCACCCACGCCAATCCACCTTGTAAAATAAATTCGCTGCTAATTTTTTTCTAATTAAAACAAAACTAGCTGTTGCAACTCGCAATTGTGGAATATAGATGTGAGTAGAGGCGGCGCCTAGCCCCCTCGGAAGATTCCAATAGGCTCATAGCATCACACCAAACCCAAACTCCGTTGTGGAGCTCTGCATAAAAACAAACAACGCTGCAAAATTTCCGACAAACAATGATGGAGTCTTCAACCCGCAAAGGTCTGCTCTTCGTCTCCCCTAATCCACACACTCTCACTGATTTCAATTCTGCATTCAACCATCTCAACGCCCTTATGTCCTCCCCGCCTCCGTACGGAAGCAGCCCTAATCCCACCGCAGTTGGGCGCAAGGTGTTCGCTAAAATTCCCAAACCGAATCTGTGCTTCTCATCCTCCACACTTTCCAATCATGAACTCGTAGAAAAGCCAAAACAGCGTAACTGGTTTCAGCCGGCTGTCAGAGGGTCTCCGGCGGTCCAGGCTCTGTTCAAGAATCTGTCGGTTCTTGAACGGGCGCTCATCGGCGCTGCTGGTGGCGGAATTGCCGGTGCTTTTACTTATGTTTGTCTTCATCCACTCGACACGGTCAAAACCAAGCTGCAGACGAAAGGGGCGTCGGAGATATACAAGGGTGCATTTGATGTTATAGTGAAGACATTCCAAAGTAAGGGAATTCTGGGATTCTACAGTGGTGTTTCCGCGGTTATTGTCGGATCGACGTTTTCGTCTGCAGTTTATTTCGGGACATGTGAATTTGGCAAGTCGGTTCTGTCGAAGATTGAGAGCTTCCCGTCTGTTTTGATCCCTCCAACAGCCGGTGCAATGGGGAACATTGTGTCGTCGGCTATCATGGTTCCGAAGGAATTGATCACTCAGAGGATGCAGGCGGGCGCCAAGGGGCGATCTTGGGAGGTTTTGCTGAGGATTTTGGAGAAAGATGGTATTTTGGGGCTGTATGCTGGATATAGCGCCACATTGCTTAGGAATTTGCCGGCTGGTGTTCTGAGCTATTCTTCGTTCGAGTATTTGAAAGCTGCAGTCTTGAGGGAAACGAACCAGGCAAATCTGGAGCCGTATCAGAGTGTTTGCTGTGGGGCTTTGGCTGGGGCCATATCTGCTTCTTTGACAACTCCTTTGGATGTAGTCAAGACAAGGTTGATGACCCAGGGTCATGGGGAGGCCTTGAACAAGGTAGCTGCTGCAACTTATACTGGAGTCAGTGATACAATCAAGCAGATTCTTAAGGAAGAAGGTTGGGTTGGATTCACTCATGGGATGGGGCCCCGAGTTTTTTACAGTGCATGCTTTTCAGCTATAGGTTATTTTGCATTTGAGACTGCCAGACTTGCAATCTTGAATCATTATCTTATGAAAAAGGAGCTTGAAGTAGCTGTGCTTTCTACTGCTGAAAGAGTGGATGAAGTTTGAGGAAGGACTTGGCCTTTCTATTAAAATATTTACTATGTGGTTAGACATTTTACTTGGTGGGTGATTGAAAATAAGGCTTATACTTTTTCGTTAGGAAAGGTTGCATTTGAGTTACTTCAATTAGTTTTACTAGTTGTTTTGTACTCTATTGATATCACCTGTGTTAAATGATGATGATTTTTTTAAATATGAGTACTACTTCAAGCTTGAAACCTTTACATGTTCAATAATAGATGAGAGCATATTATTTCTCTAACCAGATGATAATATTTACTGCTTCTGTTTTCCTTTGAGATGAAGAGTGTGAACAGAGGATACTTAGTATTATTTTATGATACCAGCATAAGAGACATAGGGTTGGAGACATTCATTAATTGCTCGTGTAGATTTCTGATGGGAATTCTGCTAGTAACTGGAAAATGAAATGTAGGTCTGGAACTGGTTCTTTCGAGAGTTCCGAGAGCCCTTTCTCGCCTCGGTTGCCTGAGCTCAAGCTCTGCACCTAGCGATGTTGCCACCACTGCCCTGTCTTCAGATGATGTAGTTCTTGCCTTATGTAACAGTGTTGAATTCTTCCTCGCATCTGATTGATTGTGTTTTATACTTTGTGAAGTCTTTTCTTTCCTTTCTCTGCTAGCAAAGGGCTGTTGAGATAAGATTTCGAGCCTCATTAATATCCTCCACCAGAATCTTGCATTTGAGTGTGATTTTTTAATTTTAATTTTTGAAAAAAAAATTAATAATTTTCTTTCCATAGTTGTGAGAGCGCCTTATGAAGCAACTGATTTCAGATTGAGGGTTAGTTTTTTGAGCTGCTCTCCTCTCTCACATCACAAAATCAGT
>JAPKLW010000822.1:328765-339706 GCA_026898455.1 Plectranthus barbatus | reverse complement strand
GTAAGTTCTTTATGTTTATGCGATTTAATATGTTTTCTTTTGGATTTCTATCTACGATGAGTGGCTAGAAACCCTAGTGGGTTCTAGGGTTAGATATTATTATGGATGCATGTTAGGATTAATTAATTAGGTTCATGATTCCTGTGTTTATTTTTAATTCTAGATTAATTCAAGGACCGAGAGGTGACGATTAATTTAGATGTCAAGCAATTGATAGAAGGACCGAGAGGTGAATATTAATAGTGGGATTAGGAATGCATGATACAATCTACACTATCCAAAAAGATGTACTAGACTGTAGGAATTAAACTGATTTGCTTATCAGATTGACTAATTTGGTGTACTTGAGACCGAGCGGAGATGGTCACTAATTAGTAATCTAGGTTATATTTTCCAAACAAGGAAATATAGCATTGTTGCAGTATTCCACCTGTTAAATTAATTGATTCCTACATGCTATCCATAATAAGAATTCTTCCCTAGAATCTGTGTTCTTTTAAATTTGATTTCAAAACCTCTTTAATTTTCAGCATTGTCATCTTTATTTTCCAAACAAAACTCTGATTTTGAATTCCTCAAACAATGAATCTTAGGATCATAGCTAGTATATAGGATAGTTTCCCCACACAATTCCCCTGGATTCGATAACCTTAGGGTTTACAAATTTATTTGCCACTGTTTCTATAATTAATCTGTATATTTTACAGTGATCAGCTCCATGAGCTGGGGCATCATTGGTCAGTCGCGGGTTAGCCCGACCACGGCCACGTCAACGGCCTCTTCCCCTCCCGTGTATCTCAACATTAGCCGACATTCTGAAAATATCACACTAAGTTAGTCAACTAATCATATCAAATCTCTCAATAGTCAACTAATCATATCAAATCTCTCAAAGTCAAGTAGCATGTCCCTAAAAAATCGATATATCCTTATGTCATCGAATATCATTATCACATCAACATAGTAATGGCATTCTCAATGATCGGTAAAGCAGTATAGCAAGGAAAAGATATCATAGTCGACATAACCTATCAATTATGTACAGAATCAAACACATCTAACTCTCCAGACTCTTAGTCAACTAACGCTTCGCATTACAACTTCAGAGAATCATAATTATTTCCAAGTTCTTCGCACTTGGTTCTACACAAAACAATGACAGACTTTTAAGCCTTAAGATGATTAATCAAGGTAACACATAATCAGTATAAATAACTCAATCGTATGCTAATAACAAAATCAAAATTAGTGCATTTAATGCACAAATCATTCTCATACCTGTGAGTAGCGGTCCTCACACCTGCTCACACTTAAACCAGACTTCACATAACTTAGATGCTTCTAGATTCAACCAAAACTGTGGGTGTCGTTTCACGTTACCCAAGACAATACCAAACCAAAATCAAGCCAATCAAAACCAGAAGTCACTGAAATAGTTCATAATGGTATAGCTTTTTCAAGCCAAATGTCTAATCAGTCATCTACCTGATCCATCCTAATCTAAACTCCAAGGTTAGCACACAATCTCCAAAATAGATTTGACCAGCTCAACACACAATTTAACCTATCTTTTAAGCAATAAAAAATATCAATTACACTGCTTGCATAAATCTTTCAAAACCATCATTTTGAAATCAAAATTTTCGCAAGGCCACCTTATTGGTGCAAAAATCATGCAAAATACATCAATAACCATTAACCTCATCAGGTTATCCACAAGTGGCTGAAGCCCAGCTCATACCCCACAACACAAATTTGGCTGGAGCCCAGCTCCTAAACCCACAATACACATGTGGCTGGATCCCAGCTCCTAAACCCATAAAATAAATGTAGCTGGAGCCCAGCTCCTAAACCCACAAAATAAATGTGGCTGGAGCCCAGCTCATAAACCCACAACAATTACAATGAAATGCCAGTACATACCCTTCTCCCATACTAGGCAAATCATTCAACAAAATATGCAATGTCGATATAACCCCCTACTCCGATACTAGACATGCGATCATACCATGTTTGAAAACGTTTTCAATCAACTTTCATACAAAACAAACACCATTTGCTCAAAACCATTTATAGTCACAATAAAACTGTGCTATTAGTTTCGACAATTTCCATTAATTTTAAAACATTTAAAGTGAACCCAGTCACCAAACAACTTGCAAGCAGGTAATTCAAGATTTTTCAAAACGTACCTCTCAGGTTGCGCAGGATGGATTGGGGTGTAAAGCACGAGAGCAATTCACTTCAAAATAGACTTCCGAATCAAGGAAAGTCTAAGATATCTATGTCTAAAAGAAAGACACAGCCTGAAGCTCTGATACCACTTCTGTAACGCCCCCAACTGGCCTTCCCGAACTCGCGCTACAGTGGTGGTGGAATAGTTTTCAAAACATTTTATCAAAAACAACGGAAGACTAACTCAGAAAACGGAAATAAGATTTCAGAAATATTTATCCATCACATTTTCTATCAAAAGATGCATTTAAAAGATTCACAAATAACCAAAGCAGGAATATAGTTTTGAGTAAGTTTCTAAAACTTTTACAAAAATCATGGGAAGGAAACATGACAGAGGTGCAATGCATCAGAGTTTTGCGTGATGGAGATATGCATGTGGAGATCGATATCTCAGGATTTGTCTTTAGCTCTAAAAAAGTTTCTCGTCTTTACACCACCGCCTTTCCATCCTTGCTGCTAACCTGCGCATTTTTAAAATAATGCGAGGGGCTGAGTACTAATGTACCCCGTAGAGACATGCCCGAAAATATACATTTTAAATAGAAATACTATGCCAAAAACAGATAAGACACGGGGTTTTAGTGAAAAATTTCCGTGTTTATCCAAAATATTTTCATTCATTACTTACCGACAGTTTCATTCAACAATGTTTCTCATCTGCTTACCATCGCTTGATTCACTAGAATGGGTCTCCAAGTTTTACATTGAGACTATAGAGAAATCAAAATATCTTAGCAAAGCTCAAGGATTTCATCAAAGAAGCCATGTCTGAGCCAAGCTCCAAGAATGATAAATTTTCATGTCCGAGCCAAGCTCCAGGACATATGTACCGTTCGGGGTGGAAATTCCAACATACATATCAAATCGGTACGTTCATTCTCAATCGTTCAACATTCAATCCTCAGAATCCAACACATTCTAATCAGAGAAACAATTAACATGCACCAAAAACATTTTAGGCATAGATATTCAGTTTAAACAAGCATTTAATATGCATTTAGAAATGAGAGTTCATTGCTCAAAAAGGCATTTTAGTTTTACTGAAAATAGTCCCCACCTTTTATTGCTTACAGATTTAGATGCACACGTTAGTTGTTGTGCTGTCACAATCTCTTCGTATTTATCCCGTCAAAAATGGAGGTTTTGGCGACAGTTTGACTTTCCGGCGATTGGGGTGGTTGGATCTTGGTACCAAAATGATCCGGTGGAGGTTCTTTGAACGTAAATATCTTGCTCGTTTCTAGATGGATCGGAGCGATTCCAAGTGCTGTGCAATCTTTGAAGTACGGGCTTTCCACGGAGTGTGGTCTTGAGGCGAACGACGCACGGAGGTGATCGGTCGGAGGTGATGAACAGAGGCAGCATGAGTGGCGGTGCGGGAGTGCAGCGGAAGAGAGAGTAGCAGATTTTCTATATTTTTACTTCTTTCTTAATTTTTTTTGTATATTTTGATCATGTTGATCACTGTTCCACCGCCATAAACAATTATTGATGTTGCGTGTCAAATTCTTGGTTGTGAAGAAAGGTCGATAACAATTGCCGATTCAACTCTCGTATATTTTTACACCTCTAATAAATATCGTGATTTTAATTGGACTTACATTGTCACAATTAATTATGGAAATCAACGGTATTTCTCAATCAATTGAGTCCAACTTGTTGATGAAATTTTATAATTTTCAAAACGGTCACAGTTTGACTACGAACTCAAAATTGTTCCAAAATTTACCGTTTGCTCCACAATTCTCGAAATTTGATCCTAGTCGTTTGCTAACCCTTGTCACTTTATTTTCTAGCTTACCCTAGCTCGACGAATTAATCGGAGCATGCGGGAGCGAGATGTAAATTTAAAAGCTATTATTTTTCTTTAGAAAATAATTGGTTACATTTAACATAATTCACGTAAAATGTGGCTGCATTACCACTTACGTTTTCTCGAAACGAACCCAACCATATATTACATGCAAGAAACAAACTTGCATGTCCTCTCGAATTTAATTTCCCGTCTCAAAGAAAAATTAAAATAATAATTACTAAATTAAACTTATTTATATAATTAATTAAACATAAACTCGTTTAATTAAACTCGGGATATTACATTGTAATTAAATTATGTATCAATCTCAGTTCTTAATTTATACCAAACATCTGAATACAATTTGTTGATTGTTGGTTACTAACTCAATCTATTTTTAGACTTTCATAAATAGTTGCAAAGAATATTTGAACAAATAACAATATAGCCTTTATCTTATAAGACTCTATTGAAAATTGCAAGTAACATGGGAAAGGGTTTGGTGAAGGTAATAGTTAGGGGTGACAATTTTTGATCTGATTCGATAATCTGGCACGAATCCGCATGATAATAACGGATATGGATTGAGGCTTATCGGATATAAATCCTTATCGGATCGACACAATAAGGACATGAAAATTTTGGATCGGATTCGGATTGGGTACGGATCGGATTGGATAATTCATTAAACGGATCGGATACGGATATCCGTTAATAAATTAATAAAAATTATTTTTTTAATGTAATAATTAATTAATTGATTTTGATATATTAATATAGATTTAGAGTTCTTTCAAAAATTCAAATCTCTTGGTTCTTCATTGTTCGTGTCCCATTTTATTAATTCACCACCAAAAAATGTAATTTATTTATCTATTCATTATATTTATTTTCTTCTGCTATCAAAATTTAAGAACTTTCTTTTTTTTCTCAACTTCAAGTTTTCAATTAAGTTGTATTAACGGATTAACTAATTGGCAAGATCTTAAATTTTAATATTGATGAAAGTATTGTAGATTCTCATTCATTTTCTCAACTCTTTCAATTTCACCATGATAGATTAAAAGTATTTATTATAATTTATTTTATTTGTTATAAATCTTAAAGTTTTAATTAATATTTTTCTCCCTCAAAATTGTAACTGGAGTATTGACGACTAAGGTGAAAGATTGATCAGTATTTAGAAATGAGCATGTTTGACCACTAGAATTTGAATTTAAGATTTATCTGTGTATCTTGGGATATTTAATTGAGAATTTTAGTTCAAATGAAGTTGTAATTTTATTTATTTATCAGACACATTATTTGAACAATCAAATATGAATAATTTGTATTATCTTATCAAATTTTCTTAATCGGATCGGATATATAACGGGTTGGATACTTATTGGATCCTTAACGGATACGGATCAGATTTGTGCGAATACAAATTTGAGCTTAACGGATTGGATACGAATACGGATTTTGATTTTTCTTAACGGATCGAATATAAATTTGACCTTAACGAATCAGATCGATAATGGATTGATACGATAAGGATCCAATCCACACGAATTACCTCCCCAAATAATAGTCCAACCATTACAATTGTGAATACTCTCAATATTCAAATTTATTTAAATTTTAAACTTCTTCAAAATCAACATTTCTGAAATCCATGCATGCGCGCCAACGAAATTCCTTTCGTTTTTTGGCCATATTTTGAATTGAAAAATAGCAAAACCCAGTTTTTTACTACACAGAAATAATTAGTTATTACATTTAGGAATATCTCATATGTGACTGTTTTTACTTAAACTATTATAGGCCATATACAGACACACACATATGAAATCGTGAATTACATACCATTATATTGTTTTTCTATATTAAAAATATAATAACTTCGTTGAAAACTTTGTAAGAAGCCATATCCCACTACTTTTAAAGAATTATTATTCAATAAATGCCACATAATAGTACTCCCTCCGTCCCATGTAATTAGTCCCATTTGGTTTTGGCACGATAACCAATGTTAGTGAGTGTAGTGGAATTAATATTTTATTGATGAGTGTAAAAAAGTTTACCATTTTAGGAAATGAGACAATTAGATGGGACGGACAAAAAAGGCAAATGAGACTAATTTCGTGGGACGGAGGGAGTAATATTTAATAGATATATATGAAGGGTTCAAAAGTCAATGCTGTGATTGATTGATTAATCATGGGGTTTTGGGTTTGTTTAATACTCCCTCCGTCCCATATGAATTGTCCACTTTGCTTTTGATACAATAACCAATGCGAGTAGAGATAGAGGAAATTAGTATTTTATTAGTGAGTGAGTATTATTTTTCCATTTTAAGTAAGTGGATAATTAAATGAGACGGACAAAAAAAGAAAGGTGGACAATTGAAATGGGACGGAGGGAGTAACACTTTTAAAAAAAAACATTGGACCTATGTGTATCATATTCAAATGGGCTTTCATTTTCTTGGAGAAGCTTAAAGAATTGTTTAAATTAGAGGTGAAATAAAATTTGGATTTAGATACCATAAATTAGAGACATGTGGTGACATGAAAGCCTCACAATCCAATGTGGCCGACAAAATATTCAATCGTCCATAACAATTACACTTTATTTGTCTAACCCCACTCTCTCTATCCTCAAAAAAATTATTTATACTCCTATTTTTTTATAGAGATTTTTTTTTAATTTTCCCAATGTTGTAGTTATTTTTGTTATTATTATAAATCTGGTGCTACATCTCTTTTGAAGTATTAGGTTCGCATACATGTGTGAATGCAAAGACAATCTTTATTGTTCATTATATATTAGGCCACATGTTATTATTTGTTAAAGATTTCTCATTTCAAAAAGTTATCAATGCTAGAAGTATTATCTGTAAATCTCCATACCAAAGATTCAGACTTGATTTCTTTTTTATAAAGGTCGAATTTTTAGCTTACTTTAAGACTCAGTCTATTTAATAATTTAACAAATCTATTTATTACTAAATTATATATAAATAACTTAATTTAAAGATCAAACATATTTAATTATTAATATGATATAATATAATAAGAAATTATTTATTGTTAGGAATTTATGTTAGTTTCTCATATATTTTGATGTATCGAACCAAATAATATAGTGAGATAAGTATTTCTAGAATTGGTTATAATAATTCCATCATTGTAACTTTGTATGGGCAATTTGAGTTATAGTAGAATATGAATTATCTCTCATGGAGAAACCAGGGTAGAACTGACTCAGCTAGTTACTTGGAGAAGCCGATTCTCAAACTGACAAAGAGTCAATTATGGAGCCTTCATAAGAATAGACTTCACCAATGATAAAGGCACACACTACTTCAAGAATTGAGATGCAAAGATAACTGATGAAAGAATCGTTCTTACAAGAAGTATACAATGCAGAAAATGACTGAAAAGCTGCAGACATCGGAAAATGTGTACAACGATTAGAATACAAGTTGCACACAAAATGCTTGACAAAACCTATAAATACTCGAGATGAGTATTAGTTATAAACAATTTCACACCCAGTGTTAATAAAAGAAACATTGTACCCATTTTTGCTCAATTGGCTGATGCTCAGTAGATTGTGTTTGAGGTTGGAAACAAGAGCAACGTTGATGATCCTTATTCCATTTTGCTCGATGCATCCTCTCCCAATCACTCTTCCTTTGCTATTATCACCAAAACATGACTGTTGGGTCATGAACTCTTTGATGTTCTGAAAATAGTTCTTCTCGCCCGTCATGTGTGCTAAGCAGCCACTATCTAGGATCCACTCATTTGACATGCTTGGTGTCTTAGCTCTTGGATCATGTTCCTGCAAAAAAATCAACAAGTTTGTTTAGGTACCCGCTTAGCATCGGGTCCTGCAGTATTAGCATGGATCATGGTTCCTTTTGGAACCCACATCTTAGTGATCTTCAAGATTTTCTTCTTGACATCACTTTTAGCAACCTTCTCTGCCTTAGTTGGATAAACAAATTTTGCATAATTTGAACGAGGTGGAGTAGTGTGCTTAGCCATCATATTCTTTTTAAAAGGAAAACAATTGGACTCAAGCCTCACATAGGTGTTCCTCCTATGTGGTGTGAACAGCTGATACGATGGTCTTACAGCATGGTATTTAACCTGCTTGCCCCTATTGAAGGTAGGATTTGTTGTCCTAGCATTGGATGCACAATGCTCAGTATTCATCCTAGACACTGCTGAGTGTGGCTTAGCATGCATTCTCTGGGTCCACTCCTGAGATCCAGGAGATGTATTCTTTTTACGCTAGTCCTTCTGTTTAGCATTTGATGACTCAACAACTGTCTTTTCCTTACCTTTTTTCTTTAACATTGAATTTTCCAGCAGAAACGAATGTAATCCTTTTCTTCTTAGAAGATTCAGCATTCCCAATCAAAACTTGCTTAGAGGTTTTTCCCATGACTTCAACACATCCAAGCCCCACTCCAGATCTATCAGAATGTTTTCTCTGTTGGCTAACAATGGCATTTAGAACTGCCTTGCTGGTTGTGCAAACACAAATGCAATCCTTATTAGTTTTATTCTTCAAAACTAGATTCTCCTTTTCAATATTTTGAAAGTTTTCAGCAAGTTTGGAGTAATCGGCTTTGAGTTTTAAAAATTCCTTACCATCAGACCTTAGTCTTTCGACTTCCTCGGTTAGAGATATAATTTTGGTTTTCAGTGAGGTGTTTTCTTCCACAATAGCATCTTTCAAAGCGTACATTTTTTAAAATTCTAATGAGAGCTTATTGAGATAATCATCCTCGGAATCTAAAGAAGAAGAATCCTCCGATTGATGCATGATTGCTGAATTTGAAATGCTAATAGGGTTTACCTCCTGAGCACGACTGCTAGAGCCGACTCAGTAATTTGCTCATCTTCAACATCAACGATATTCGCCATTAGGACCTGCATGGCCTCTTCATCATCCTCTTCTGAGGAGTATTATTCTTCGTCACTGTCAGGAATATTGGGCACTTCTGTCGTGGTCAGCAGTGCTCTGGTGACTGCTCTGACTGCCCTCCTCTCAAACCTTTGTTTGAGACGCTCTCTTTCTTTTTTGCTCACCCTAGGGCACTCGTGCTTTAGGTGGTCTGGCAAGTTGCATTCGAAGTACGTCATTGGCTTCCTTTCTGCTGGTCGAAAGGATGATGTGAGCTTAGCTTCTTTAGCTTCCTTTTCTGCTTTTGCTTCCAGCATTAGCTTTTAAAGCTTTCTCATTTGCTCTTCAAGCTCACTGATCTTGAGATCTTTTTGCTGTGAACTTGAGGTTGAAACAACCTCCTTTGCTGGTGAAGCTGGTGCAGATCTTTCATTGTTGTGGAAAGGCTTCCTCGACTTCCATCTTTCAGCATCTTTCTTAGTAAAGTATGCTAAGTCTTTCGAGTGTACATCGTTTGGTGATGAAGTTTGAGCCACGGCTGCTTCATTTTTTTGGATTGCTGTATGATAAACTCATGAATTTTAAGTTGAGCGAATACATCAGATGTTGTCATTTGGATTAGATCTTTCTCACTCGGGCTACTAATTTTCACGAACCAATCGCTCATTGGAAAGAGTTTGGAAATGATTTTATTATTTATTTCTCCGTTGTCATTGGTCTTTCCCAAGTTCCTGAGCTCTCCCACAATGGTATTGAATCTTTCTTCCATCACCTGAATGGATTCACCTGCATGCATTGAGAAACACTCATATTCTTCAACGGCTACCTGGAGTTTATTTCTTTTCATTTGTTCTGTCTCCTGTGAAGATGCGCACACATAGTCCCACATCTCCTTATCCATGTTGAGGTTTAGAGCTTCGTCTGCCATCAACGAAAGCAGACAGTCGAGTATCAGCTTCTTTGCTAGATATTCCAGCTGAGCTCTCTTCTTATCCTCTACCGTCCATTTGTCGAATTGCTTCTCAACCATTTGTAGTTGCCCCTCAGCAGGTGACCCAGCGAAGATATTGGCCTTCATTATCTTAATGGGCCCTTTAGTGAGGACGTCCACGATCTTCGTATGTAACTTTGAAGTTGGATGGTGGCTAGCTTTTGCCATGAGTTGAATTTCTCCTTTTTATACTTTGGGAACGTGTGATTCATCTTGGCAAACTTGATGTTCCTGAGCTAAACAGAAGAACAGTGTAAGGAAAATACAGATCTGGTCAAAAGCGACTTAGAAGCAGTCAGTCTTACGACCTCCTGCTCTGATACCACTTGTTGGTCCCTGATCAGAGTCGTGTTAAGCAGCGGAATGTTTCAAGTTATCTTGCACTTAGTTTCTATTTAAATCAATGGCACAAACAATGAAACAGTAACAAGGAACAGTAATAAAAACACAGGATTTATAGTGGTTCGATCCTCAAGATCTATGTCCACTCCTCAGTCGAAAACTGAGAATTTCACAAAAAAGATATATGAAAGTACAAGGATTCTCCGGTCACTTGTAGCAGGTGGTGAGCTTTCGAGCCAACCACTACAAAGCTATCCTCCGTCACTTTTATCTTTTGACAGCTGCGGCTAAGTCAAGGGCGACACCTTCGTAAAACTTATCTTTTCTGTAATAGAAGCTTTTAAGTTCCTTCGTGAACTCTTCTGGGGATTTTTGGCAATAGCCCGTCTTAGTCAATCTCTTTTCAGAGAAATGACTGTTGGATGCTTCCTATGATGGAAGTTATGAAGGATTTATATACTGAAAGCATTATGATTGGTATATTATGTACACGGTCGATTGGTTAATATACTGGGAATCATAAATGTTGTATGTTCATCTCCTGTCTGAATTAACAAACATGTGTCGCAAATGCAATTATCCTCTTATCTCGTCGATAGGGAGATCATACGGTGTGTAGAAGATCACGGAAGATCGTATGGATCGATTGACCTAGCGAGATATAAATAGT
>JAPKLW010000822.1:308840-328755 GCA_026898455.1 Plectranthus barbatus | reverse complement strand
TGATTCTCTGGTGGAATGAATCAATATTAATTAATTAATTATATTCTGGGTTGAATATGGGAATTAATTAATTGATAGGCCTTATTTGCTATTTGCATTTTGGTCCCTGGTCTAGCCCATGAAACTCAAGCCTAATAGGAGTCCAGTAATTTCCTATAAATAGGCCTCAGTTCCTCAGATCTCAACACACCACTAGATCATAAGTTGCACACAGCAAACCAGAGTTTGGGAGCTGTGGTGATCGACTAAGATCTGAGAACGAGGAGGAAATTCTGCTTCTCAACCGGGCAAGGGATCTGATAGATAATCTTCACCGGATTTTCAGATCGAGTTGGGATACAAATCAGAAGATCAAAGCAGGAGGATTTTTCTTCTTCTCTCTCTCCTCTTTATTTTCGAAAATAATTGTATTATTTTCATAGATTTATTTCCTCAATCTGCTAGGAAATTAAATCCTTGTGCGTGGGAAAGATCAAAGGGCATCTCCGCGCACGCGTTCTTCAGAGTTCATCGATCCAGATATTCCGCATAAACCTTCTTATGCATAATAATATAGGAGCATGCTAGGATTTATCATAGGCATAGCAATTTATTTTTGATATTCCAATTTACGATCCTTGGCAAACGAACTTCGTGATTCAGTTCACGAATCCCTTCAAGTTATCCCAATGATTGATTCTTGAACAAAGTCAAGGATTCTCCTCTTGAATGCAGTGTCAGATATTCAATGTGTGAGACTTTTGTTTGTTGAGAGCTTGAGATTCTTCTTGTCTCTTTAACGTGCTCTGAACTGACTACTCTTTTGTTTTGCTTCGCTTGTAAAAGTTATCTTTCAATAATTGCCCTTTTCAAATCTTAGAAGCAGTTGAAGTTGTAGTAGTTGTCTCTTGTTTGGACTTCTCTTTTATATCTGGAGATTCAAACTTTGAATCGCCACACCCGTTAGACACAACGTTCTCTTTGCCCAATAGAGTTATTTGCTTTTTCGTCCTTTTCGGCGTGGTACCGTGCTTTTTCACCTACTTCGGGAAAGCTATGTGTCCTTGGTTGTACCCTTTGTCAGAACGGGAGTCTTAGCAGAGATTGCTGGTTATTTCCTTGCTTAGCATTCTTTCGGAGAATGTTGGGAACATTCTGCTAAGTGGTTAGATTGAAGAATCAATATGGTGTGATTTGATTATAGTGAGAGTTGGATTTGAGAGAATTTTAATTGAGAGTTTGAGTCACTTGGCCTAAAAACATCTCACCTACCTTAGGAAGCCACGTTACAACCTAATAAAAGACCTATTTGATTACTCGATTTATTGCACTAATTTAGCAGTGGAGAGATGAGAAACTTGTCAAACATATGGTAAGTGCGCATTAGCCTTGATCTAGAGTGATGTTACACAACCTAAACACTTGAGGGATGAGTAAAAACAAAAATCTTCTGTGTGAGGTTCCCCTTTGATGATTTGATTGTTTGGTTGCGGTCTTGACTGTGCATTATATGTGGATGATTGTTACTTAGATGGTTTTGAGACTTGTGAGGCATTGCACACTCTTTTTTGCATTCAATTGGGTTTTCTGTCTATGGATTAATCGAGGAAGATTAACGGTTTAAGTTTGGGGGAGTTGATAAGTTCGCTATTTCGCTAACTTATCAATTGGTTTCTAGCTCATTTAATGTTTTAATTGCATGATTTTCATGTTTAATTGTGCATTGTAGTGTTTTAGCGTAGAGTTTGTGTTTGATGGTGTATTTTTGCAGGAAAAGAGGATAAATTCGAAGGAAGGCAAAAAGAAGGATTTTTGGCTCTGTATTAACCGACACGAGGCTTGTGTCAGTCGACACGAGCAGTCGATGGGAGAGCCAACATCGACCTTAAAGGTGTCGAAGTGGGAGCTCCGTGTCAGGCTAGAGCGCGCGTTGACCAACGTGGAGTGTGTTTCGGTCGACGCCGAAGTGAAGTTGGCGAGAAATTGATATTTTGGCTATTTCCTTCTTTGTTTAATTCTATACCTAGTGGGGATTATTTGTACACCTATATAAATACTTTAATTCGAGTTTTTAGGGTTAGACACCTAGTTTTCAGAATTGGATATTGTTTTTCAAGGCAGAATAGTGTTTGAATTTTATTGTGGAGCTTGAAGACATTGATGCATTGGAACTACTATTTTATTAAGACTCCGTTTTGATCAATGGAAGTTATTACATGTTTTTTCTCATCATGGTGTTTATTGTTATGAATATGATGAACTAAATTACTAATCAGATTTTAGGTTTAAAAATCTATCCTTACTGCATGTTTTCAGATTAATTGAATTAAATGTCTTTCCATGCTAGATTTGTGAAATTATGTGCTTTGATTTAAACCTTAATTTGTTGGCCACTTATTTAGGTTATTAGTTAATTCATTTGAGACTCAAAAGGTGATAATTAATTAACAGGAAAAGAATTTCACAATATAATCATTTGTTCTTGTCTTAAAAAGAGGGAATTAGGTTATAGGATTGTATCTGTTGATTTTGGGAGATATTGAATTATTTCTTGAGACCGAAAGGGTAAAGGAATTTCGATAATCTACTTTGTGGATTGTCCATTAAAGAAGTTTACAATATTTTTCTGATTTTCATCTTTCAAGGAATTAAATTGACATTTGACCGATTTATTTGTTGCATGTCAGAAAGGATGGTAATAAATCTTTAGAATATGTATCTTTGCATTTGATGGAGTCCCCATTAAATTGTTATTTTTGGTTTTTAATTGATCTTTTGAAGATTATTGTCTCTTTAGTTTTTCAAGTTAATGTTACCAAATCCCGTTGAATTTGATCGCCTCAAACAATTTCCTGAGAAACTATAGTTCAGTACTAAGGATGGTTCGTTATTTCTTTCCTCGTGGGATCAATAATTTTATTTGCCACTATATTTTTAGCTTTGCTAAGATGTTAATAATTTAAGGGATCAGTTATCATAGCTGAGACTGTTCCAGGGTAAATTGTCAGTGTAGGCTGCATCATACGCAGTAATAAGCATCTTATCTTGGATGACTTGGTATTTTGGTGCGGGGCACGCATTGATAAGAACCTAAGTTGAGATCGATTCTTTTATCTGACATTAAAATAATCTGGATCTTTTTGGCTTGATGAGATACTAAACCTAAATGAAGGTACAGAAGTATACACAGATTGTGTATCACTTTGAGTTAAAGTAAAAGGCTCTAGTTGTCCCTGTATATCTGTATCTTGGGTGATAGCAGTTTGTGTATGACTGTATAGTACTGGAACTAGGTAACCACATCTAGTATAGGATGGTGACATTCCCTGAGCAGCTCAAAAGGTTCGTTTTGCTAAAGTCGAGCAGGCTGATTAAGTTCAAGCATAAGTGAAAAAGTTTGAGTGGATTGACTCAGGAATATAAGATGTTAATTAATTAAATGGCTTGTCAGAGCTTAAATTAATTAACGAATGTCTGTAACCTTAAATGTGGGGATATACCGAGCCCATGCAACCCGTACCTCAAAACGTGGTAGCAAATAGGTAGGAATATTGATTCTCTAGTGGAATGAATCAATATTAATTAATTAATTATCTTCAAGGTTGAATATGAGAATTTATTAATTGATAGGTCTTATTTGCTATTTGTATTCTGGTCCCTCGTCTGGCCCATGAAAACTCCGGCCCAACAGAAGTCCAGAATTTCCTATAAATAGGCTTCAGTTTCTCATATCTCAACACACCAAAAGATCATAAGTTACAACACATCAAACCAGGATTTTGGAGCTGTGGAGATCGACTATGATCTTAGAAAAGGAGGTAATTCTACTTCTCATCCGGCAAAGGAATCTGAAGGAAATCTTCACCAGATATTTAGATTGGAGTTGGAATACAGATTAGAAGATCAGATCAGGAGGATCGGGTTCTTTCTTTTCTCCCTCCATATTTTCAAAATTAATTTATTAATTTCATAGATATAATTATTGATCTGTTAGGAATAAATCTTGGTGCGCAAGAAAAAGGATTGAGGATAAAATCTCTGCGCATTACGTTCTTCAGGATCTACAATCCAGGTATTTCGTAAAACCCTCTTACGCATAATCAATAGGAGCATTCTAGGATTAATCGTGGGCATAGTAATTTATATTTAGTATTCCAATTAACTATCTCGGCTAATGGATTCAGTGATTCAATTCACAAATCCCTTAAGTTCTTCCCAGAATGCAGGTGGTTGGCATACGCCCGTGAGAATTAGAATCCCAGACTAGGAAACTGACTCCTATGGATATATCTAAGAAAGATATATTCACCAAGAAGAGCTTAAGCATCGTGCTAGGAGAAGATAGCACGGTGGGTAACTTGAGTCGGAGACTCAAGTCTCGTGTTAGAAAACACAGAAACTCACAGAGTTTGGCAGAGAGATGGCCTAAAAGAATGCCCTTTGTCTTCTCAAGACTGTCAGATTTTAAATAGAGGAGGACCTATGGCAATTTGAATTCCTATCGATTAGACTCATAAATCCAGATGTTAGCCACATGGATTATATTGTCCAATCGTAGCCCATGCCTTAGGTCTCCTTTTTGCTTTGCTCTGCAACGTCAGTGTACATTACACTAACTTTATGTCAGACTTTTTTTCAGCCCGAGGAATCCCAGTTTGGATAACCTCGTACTGACTTGGACATATTTGAATGCCTGAGTCAGATTAAGCTTTCATATCTTTCGAAATGCTCATTCTTTAAAGGTAGAGATTTTTATATTGACTGTTAAAAGTCAGTACAACTTTGCCCTCATACTGATTTTCGAGGGTCAGTATGATAAACTCTCATACTGATTGACCACAGTCAGTATGGAAAACGCCCTCATACTGATTTCTCCTTATCAGTATGGAAATCCCTTGAACTGAATTCTCCTTAGTCTGTTCGGGAAAGCCCTCATACTGACTTATCCTTGTCATTATGGATGGACCAGAAACTGAGTGCTCCAACACAGTTTTAAGTCAAGGCTAGGCGTGATGATAGTTAGTTCTCGAGCATTCTCCTTTGCTCGGTCTTCAGCCTAAGTTCGATTACAACTCAATTCGATCCTATACAAGGATTACAGTTTATAACTCTAGAACTGGAAAAACTGACTAAGATGGCTTACAATCTTTGACCCACCAAAACAACAAAAAGTAAGTAAGGATTTCTCTAAAAAAGAATCCTAACAATTTCCCCTTTTTTGGTGTGGTCAAAGCCATCTAGAACTTAAGCCGATGAGGTGAGGACAACTTTAGAGTTTTATAGTTTTGACAATGTGTCGCATAAACTCAGAAAAGTTCCCCCTCAATGTGGGATTTTTACTTAAGATCTTCTCCTTATAAACTCGAAGATATATTGCTCGATTGATTTTTCTATTTAGTTTAGATCAATTTAAATCTTAAGAAGGGGAGAGAGAGAGAAGCCTGCTGATTACACTTGAGTGTGTAAGTTCAGCATTTGAAGAATGAAGACCTTTGTTGGACATAAAGAGATTGTCATCAACAAGTCAGTTTACCCTTTAATAATTTTCATTACAAGTACAAGGATAAACTAACAAAAAGAAACCTATTACAGAACTATTACAAGTCTATACTAGGCTGCTTCTGGTCTTCAAACTATCTTCAAACTAGCTGCTGCAGACACAATGCAGTGTGGAATGCTGGTTTGATCTGCTGACCAGCTTACTCAGGATTCCCTCATGCTTGCTTCCTGTAGCTGTGCTTTTCAGGGGTCTGCTGGTACTGAAACTGACATGAAGTCCATCAGCAGTAACAAGAACATATTTTATGATTTTCTTGTGTCCCCCTGGCTTCTATCCTCATTCGACTGCATGAACAGTTTTCACAGTTTATCGACATCATGCAACGAAGGGCTCTCTATTAAAAAGTGAGCCTAGAGCAGTTCAAACATGCAGTTGAAATGCTTGTTGTTGTTTGAGACTGCTCTGCTCACATTTCTGATGTCTTCTGCACCTCTCATACTGATTTACTCTCTCTTTGACGACACCCAAAAAGGGTGGTTAGGTTATGTCTAGAGGCTTGGGCTCTATCACCATTTTTCCAGATCTAAAGGAAGTTTTTTGTTGAAAACGAAGTATAAACTTGGAAGAATGGTTCAATAATGGAGATTGGAGAAAAAATTGGTTTCACTGAGGAAACAAATGAACCCTATTTATAGTAGAGAGAAAGATCATTACATGAGGTACGTGTACCTTGTGACCTTTTGGTTTCTTGATCTTCGGCAATGATTGAGATACATTGCCTTGGAATGTGTGTTTCAAATTTGACTGGAGCAACGTGGGAAGGAGCATTATTCTACGTGTCAAAATATGATTCATTGATGCAAGATACGCATTAATAGCGATGTAACTGCAGCGATCGCCTTTGGAATTCGAAATCCCGCGTTTCAAAATTCCAGATTGACTAAGAGTCAATTCCTAAACTGAGAGTTGGAACACAGATTAATTCTGCCTCCGTCCTTCATAATTCTTCTAAGTACGAAAGCCAACACTTGGTTTCTCTTCATCAAGTCAATTTGGAGCTTGAATGAAGGTATGTTTCTACTTCTTTGGATGCCGTGGGAGATGTCTTCTTTGTGTTGAGTTCATGAAAACTAAGAGCTTGAACTCAGTTACATTCAGCATCATCCCTCTTCAACAAGGACTTCATCAATCTCCAGTAGACCAAGTTTGATGCAAAGTACCTTAAATCTGGTCTCTGGAAGTGGTTTGGTGAAGATATAAACCAACTGATCTTAAACTCGGATGTACTCTAGGAACACATCCTTTTTCTCGATGTGATCTCTCATGAAGTGATGCCTTATATCGATATGCTTTGTTCTGGAATGATGAATTGGGTTATTTGTGATGCACATTGCACTGTTGTTATCACAATAGATTGGATCACACCCAGTTTTGACATCATAGTCAAGCATTTAGTTCTTGATCCAAAGCACTTGAGCACAACAACTTGTTGCAGCAACATACTCGCTTCAGTTGTAGACGTGGCTACTGAATACTACTTATTGATGAACCAACTAACAAGCTTGTGACCTAGGAACTGAAATATTCCGCTTGTGCTCTTTTTGTCAATTCTACATCCTCCAAAATCTAAATCTGTATAAGCATTGAGAGTCAGTTCGTTAGATTATGGGTACCAAATACCTAATGACTCCGTTCCTTTGAGGTATTTGACTATTCTTGTGGTATCTTACATGTGCGACTTCATTGGATTGGCTTCAAATCTCGCACATACTCCAACTGAGTAGGAGATGTCTGGCCTAATTGCAGTTAAGTATAGGAGTGACCCAATAATGCCTCTGTATGCTGTTGGGTTGACAGTCTCGCCTTCTTCATCAAGGTTGATCTGCGCACTAGGGCTCATTGGAATCCTCAGAGGCTTGGTCTTCTCAGGACAAAACTTGTTGATCAAGTCCTTGGTATACGTCTTGTGGTTAATGAAGATTCCTCCTTCTGACTGAATAACTTGAAGACCTAAGAAATAAATCAGTTTGCCCATCATGCTCATCTGGAAGTTGCTTTGCATTAGTTTGGCAAACTTTTCACACATCTTCAAGTTTCTGCATCTGAATATGATGTCATCGACGTAGCACTAGGCGGATGTCTGTTCCATCTTTAATTCTGAACAAAATGGTGTCGATTTTGCCTTTTCGGAAACCATTCTTGAGGAGAAACTTAGAAAGTGTCTCATACCAAGCTCTGGGTGCCTGCTTCAACCCACAAAGAGCCTTCCTCAGTTTGTAAAGTTGGTTTCCTTCTCCAAAGCCAGGGGTTGTTCGACATATACTTCTTCTTTTAGCTCCCCATTCAGAAAGACACTCTTCACATTCATCTGGAAGACTGTGAAGTTGTTTTGTGGAGCATAGGCAAGAAATAGGCGTATTGCTTCAACTCTGGCCATTGGAGCAAAAGTTTCATTGAAATCAGTTCCTTCACATTGAGCATATCCTTTTGCTACTAGCCTTGCCTTATTCCTCACTATGCTTCCAGTTTTGTCTCTCTTATTCTTGAAGAACCATTTGGTGCCGATAACTGACTAATTAGTTGGTCGATCTACTAAGTACCAAATCTCATTTCTCTTGAATTCAGCAAGTTCTTCTAGCATTGCATTGATCCAGTCAATTGAATTTAGAGCATCTCCAATTTTCGTTGGCTCTGATTCCTGAGATATAAAAAAAGATAGTAGAGCACTTCCTTGTCTCGTGCGAACTGAGTTGGAGATACTATCCAGCACGGCTTCCTCGGGATGGTTTCTTAACCATCTCGGCTTCTGGAGCTGGGTAACTTCGACGAGTTGGACAAAACCTCTAGGATACTCAGTGTCGTCTGCTCATGATACTGAAACTTGAAATAGGTCACATTGACTGGATTCTTCTTCTCCAGTAATGATTTCCATATCCTAGTTTCTTTGATTCCCTTAAAGAACAATTGGTTGGACATCTTTGGGATGAGCACTTTCATCTTCAGGAAAGTCATTTTAAGTTGGCGACTCTGTTCCAGTTTGACCCTCAAACTGAGCTCTGGTTTGATCTCCTGAAGTTCCCCCTTGATCAATGCCTGGGTGCATCGTCAATGATCCAAAGGCTTTTGCAAGATAGATTGCAGTAATGGCCTCTTCATCTGGAACACTTGTGTGATCATCTACAGACTTTGTCTGAGAAACTTGACTTTGATCTTCTTTATCAACACTCAGTTTCTCACACTCATTTTTAACAACAAGATCACCAAGTTCCAGTTCTTTCAAGGTTTTGCGCACTAAAATAGACTCATAAAAAACAACAGAGCATGGTACTTCCACAAGTCTGGTTGTCTTGTTCCATAACCAAGGAACACTCCTTCATCTGCCTTGGGACTGAAAGTATTCAGCTTTGACTTCCCATTATTATGGATGTAACATGGAGAACCAAAAGCACGAAGATGAGCTACAGAAGGCTTACGACCATTGAAGACTTTGTATGGGGTTTTTTGATGGCGACTGTTGATGACGCTCCTGTTCTGAGTATAGCATGCCGTCATCAAGGCTTCTCCCTAGTAACCTTCCTTCAAGTATGTTTTAGCAAGCATAGTCATGATTGCCTCCTTAAGTGTTTTGTTTCTTCGTTCGGCAAGTCCGTTCTGTTGAGGCATCCTAGGAGCTGACTTCTCATGTGCAATGCCAGCATCAACACGGAAAACCATTAGTGGACCGTTGCAAAACTCAGTCCCGTTGTCAGATTTGATTATTTTAACGGTGACTCTTTTGTTGTTTTACACTTGAAGGATGAGCTCTGGAAGTTGAATCTTAACTTCATCCTTGCTTGTCAGCAGCCTGACCCAAGTATATCTTGGGTAGTCATCTACTACCGCCAGAGTAAATCTTTTTCCTCCAATGGTTTGCAGCTTGACTGGTCCAAATAGATCCATATATAGTAGCTCGAAGATCTTGTCTGTGCTTGCTGTGATGGTTTGATTCTTGAATGATGCTCTGGTTTGCTTTCCCATCTTGCACGCTCTGCAAACACCTTCTTCCTTCTTGAAACTGACTTGTGGTAGGCCTTCCACAAGTTTGTGTTTAGCAAGGTGTCTGATTGATTGGAAATTCAGATGGCTAAGTCTTTTATGCCATAGCCAGTTGACTCCTTCTTGGGATGAGCTTGTTGCGACAAGGCACGTGTCAGGCTTTCCGCTCTCCCAGTCTACGTAGTAGAAACTTCCTTTATTCACACCTTTCAGCACAGACTCCTTGGAGTCTTTGTCATTTATCCAGCATTCTTTTTCAGCAAATGCCACCTCATATCCAGATTGGATAAGCTGACTCACACTCAGCAGGTTGTATTGGAGATTGGTGACTAAGGATACATTGTTGATGATGATTCTATTGCATTCCAAGCATCTTTTGCAAGTTACTCTGCCTTTTGAGTCATCTCCAAAACTGACAAGTGGTCCTCTTGTAATTCTCAATTTTGATAGGAGATAACTGTCACCGATCATGTGAGCTGAACATCCACTATCTAGTACCCAAGCTCTTTTCTTCTTTTAGAGTTGAACTTGGTGACCCTGTATTTGCAAAACAAAAAAAGGTTAGACTGAAGGTATCCGTGTTTCTGCGGGTCCTGCAGGGTTAGTCTTATGGATCCAGCCTTCGGGAATCCATACTTGCTTCACCTTTAACCTAGGTGTCACAATATCTTCTACCTTTCTCTTCCTCCAAATAATTTATGCAGTTTTTATTCATGATTGAAGGAAAGGAGTGAGTGTGTGAAACCTTGTGAGAAACTAAGTTTCTTGAAACTGAGTTTCTAGAAACTGACTCCTTAAAACTGAGTTTTTGTTAGGTTCTCGAAAACTGAGTTTTTGTTAGGTTCTCAAAAACTGAGTCCGGAGTGAACAATCTTCCTAGTCCTTAAAATGGAAAGATTATTGTACTCAGACCTCATATAGTTGTTCATTCTATATGAATAAGTTCTCCTCTCATACGAATTATGAGTTGGGAACCTTGGATTTCTAGAATCCGAAAATGAAATTGACTTTCTATAAAGTTCAGTTTTGGCTGTTGAAGTGGGTTTCCTTGCATTATGAACATTCTTCTTACCCCCACTTCCTAGGTATTATGGGCTTCATCTCAGGTTTGTTTGACTTGTAAGCCAAACCGTTTCTAAACTTGGGCATCGAGATCAGTTTTGAAACTGACTGTCCCCTTCTATCCCGATTGGCCACTGAGGAATTTTTGTCCATACTGACTACTCCTTTACCTAACAGCTTTACTTCTAAACTAGAATTCTTTCTAAAGTGATGATTCGAGACATTTCTAGTTTCAGAAGAAGATGCATGATTGCTCAAATTATTTTTTAAGAATCCTAAATCTGACTTATCAGAGGCATGTTTTTGTAAACTAAGAGCTTCTGAAACTTTGCTAGTGCTAGAATAAAGTGAACAGATAAGTTTTTTATCACTAGCAATTTTCAGTTTTTGAGATTTGCATTCTTCAGAAATAGATTTAAAAGATTCAAGTAAAACAAAATGCTCTTCTCTAAGTTTAGCTAGATCTTCACTTACAGACTTCAATCCTTGGATCTCCTGAGTCAGTTTTGAAACTTTCAGTTTCAATAAAGCATTTTCTCCAGCCAGGACATTTTTTAATTCATCAAATTCATAGATAGGAAGGTGTGGGCACTGACTTTGAAGTGGACGTTTGTCCAGAAGATCTGTCACCTTGGTAAGGCTTTTGAGGCCTTCTCTTGAACTCCCTTTTTTCAAAAAAAAAAAAAAAAAAAAACAGCCTCCTCTTCTGGATGTGTGCTAACACTTCGCACTGCTTCATTTCTGTTCGCCATTTGAATGTCCCATTTGTGGGCTTGGATCTGGGCGAACAATTCCTTGGTCGTCGGCTTGAAGAGATCCTTCTCCTTGAAGCTGGTGGCTTTAACAAACCAGTCCTCCTTGGGCATCTTGGAGAGAATTTTTGCATTCATATCAGCAACTTCATATGTTCTCCCCAAGTTCTTCAGCTTGCAGATTATCGCATTGAATCTAGCTTCCATTAATTTAACATTTTTACCAGGAAGCATTAGAAAAGATTCATACTTATCTACACAGTTTTAAAGCTTGTTTTGCTTCATTTGAGCTATTTCTTGACTAAGTGTGCCAAGAAATTCCTACATCTTTTTGGCGTTGTTGTGCTCGAGAGCTTCAACAACCAGTGGCTCTGGTAAGGATTTTAAGATGAGCTCTATGGCCACTGAATCCAGTTGAAAACAAACTCTATTGTCGTTAGTCTACTCTACATAAGGCTTCTCCACTATCTCTTGACCTTCTGCTCATCCGAGCTGAGTATTTACTTTGGTGATCCTCAATGGTCCAATAGATAGAACCTCTTCCATCTCTGGGTGGACATTCTTCAACATGATTAGCAAATGTTTCTTCCATATCTCAAAGTTTTCTAATGAATACTATGGAAGCTTCGAAATCTGAGCCATTTCTGTGTACCTGAGCTTAAAAACACACAAATAGAACCAAGTGCAGTAAAATAGATATCTGGTCCTCAGTGACTCAACACAACCTTAGTCTGTAAGAACCTTGGCGCGTGATACCATGTGTTGGTCCCAAAATCAGAGTGCAAAACTGTGTAGCAGAAGGTATAAGATATGCAGCGGAAGAAAGTATGGCAGTTGCACTTTGTTTAACAAAAACAGAGTATAGTCAGTTTTGTGTGTTTGGAAGACTTAAGCTTAGTCCTGTCGTGGTTAAGTCAGTTTCATAGTAAATACTCTTCAATACTTAGAAGTATTGAAGGTTTCAAAGTCAGTTTGTGAAACAGAAAAACTGAGCAATAAGTAAAGAAAGCTGTAAAAGAGCACACAAGACTTATAGTGGTTCGGATCTCAATAACCTACATCGACTCTTCAGACCCAAGGTCTGGATAATTCACAAAGTAGATACAAGTCTCCTTACGATCTATACACAGTCCGTTGGCACCTCCGTCCTCCGGTCAGTTGTGGCACTCACCTAGGAACTCCTTGCAGACTCAGTCTTCAGGTTGAAGTGGGGACGCACCCCGCAGCCTCCTTCCCGGTGGTTGGCATACACCCGTGAGAATCAGAATCCCAGACTAGGAAACTAATTACAATAAATATATCTCAAAAAGATATATTCACCAAGAAGAGCTTCAGCTTAAAGCTTCAGCCTCGTGCTAGGAGAAGTTAGCACGGTGGAAAACATGAGTCAGAGACTCAAGTCTCGTGTTAGAAAATATGGAAACTCAGAGAGTTCGGCAGAGAGATGGCCTGAAAGATTGCCCTTTGTCTTCTCAAGACTATCAGATTTTGAATTCTATTCGGGTAACTTGTTAAGGTTGGGAGGGCTGGCCTTTAAATAGAGGAGGCCTATGGTAATTTGAATTTCTATCCGTTAGACTCATAAATCCAGGCGTTAGACTCATGGATTATATTGTCCAAATCGTAGCCCATGGCTTAGGACTCTTTTCTGCTTTGCTCTACAGTGTCAGTGTACGTTACACTAACTTTATGTCAGACTTCTTTTCAGCCCAAGGAATCCCAGTTTGGATAACCTCGTACTGACATGGGCAAATTTGAATGCGTGACTCTGACTGAGCTTCGATATCTTTCGAAATGCTCATTCTTTAAAGGTAGAGGCTTTTATACTAACTGTTAAAATTAGTACAGCTTTGCCCTCACACTGACTTCCCAGGGTCAGTATGGTAAACCCTCATACTGACTGTCCACAGTCAGTATGGAATACGCCCTCATATCAGTATGGAAATTTTTCGAACTAACTTCTCCTTAGTCACTTCGAGAAAGCCCTCATACTGACTTCTCCTTGTCAGTATGGATGGACCTTAAACTGAGTGCTCCAACACAGTTTTAGGTCAAGGCTAGGCGTGATGATAGTCAGTTCTCGAGCATTCTCCTTTGCTCGGTCTTCAGCCTAACTTCTATTACAACTCAATTCGATCATATACAAGGATTACAGTTTAGAACTTTAACACTGGAAAAACTGACTAAAAGGGCTTACAATCTTTGACCACCAAAACAAAAAAAAGTAAGGAAATATTTCTCTAAAAAAGAATCCAAACATGCAATATATCAATTCATGAGAATCAAAACCCAAAGTTTCAAATTGATATATTGTGAACCAAGCAATAGTAAAGGGAATCCCAATTTGAAGCAAAAATCAACACTTCTCCCAAATTCATAACAATCAACCACAGAGGAACCTAAACCGACCCACTCACAATCCATATCGACCTATTCAACCCAATTCATGCATTCAAATTGAAGAATAAGCACAGACAAACTATCACATCAAATATGGCTCATGGTTGCATAAAAGCATGATAGCAAGTTAAAACCTACAAATAAACCGAAAGGAGTGAGTAAAAGAAGGATTACCTCAGGTAGAATCGAATAATTGGCAAAGAAAAATTTAGGGAGAGAGTTTTGGGAGAGAAGTCGTGCGTTCGTGTGCGTTAAAGTGAGGGAACAAGGGTTTTTTCCGTGTTTTAAACACGCACACCCATGCTATCTATTTTGACCGATGTAGGATGTGTGGATCGATACAGATAATTTTAATTATTATCTTTTTGTAAATAATTAAAATGCATAAATAAAAAAGGCCGAAACACATAAATCAATCGACATGGGCGTGTATTTCAATCGACACTCAAAAATTAAAACAAATAAATAATAATAAAATAACGGGGTTGAAACATACGCAATGACCAAAGTGGTTGCATCTATCAATGCACTGTGCGTCAATCGACATGCACATATTGATCGACATATTGTACCTAGACTGAAACAGACACAAAATTAAAAACAAAATTTTTAAGTTTAAGAAATTTTCTAAGGCCTGGAAAAATCTAAAAACACTACTATCGAAAATTTAACTTAAAGATTTAAACAAAATAGTAAATTGTTGGGTTACCTCCCAACAAATGCTTAGTTTAATGTTGTTAGCTCGACGATACCTTAAATTTATGGCCCGTCCAAATAGTACACCTCTAAAGATTCCACTTGAAGCGGACTGTAGTAGCATTTCACCTGATGTTCATTGACCTGGAAGACAGTCCCATCATGGCCGGCAAGCTCCACCACTCTATTATTCGGAACATTGACCATAGTGTATGGTCTAAACCACTTCAATTGCAGCTTTTCGGGCATGAAATCGAGATGAGTGTTGAAAAGTAGAACTCGATCTACTAAATAGAATTGACGCCTCTTGATTCAAAGATCATGGAACTGCTTGGCCCTTTCCTTGTAAATCATCGAGTTTTCATAGGCCTCTTCGCGGAATTTGTCCATCTCATTCCAAAACAGAGCCCTACTGTCAGCAGCAGTTTTCAAATCCATGTTCAACTCTTTCAGAATCCTCCATGCTTTGTGCTCAAGATCCACAGGAAAATGACAGGACTTACCAAAGATTAATTGATATAGAGACATACCAATCGGAGTCTTGTATGCAGTCTAGTATGCCCACAGTGCATCATCGAGCTTGTATGCCTAATCCTTCTTCATCTTAAGAATCTTCTCTAGGATTTGCTTGATCTTTCGATTGGCCAATTCAGTAAAGTCATTTCCTTGAGGATGATATGGAGTGGTAACTTTGTGCTTGAATCTTTACCTAGCAAGTAAATCCGTTAAGGCATGGTTACAGAAATGAGAACCACCATCATTTACCAAGGCCCTCGGAGTACCATAGCAAGACACCACATACTTTTGCAAAATATTTACCTCAACATTGGTGTCATTTGTGGTGGTAGGAATGGCTTCCAACCAACGGGAGACATAATCGACCGCCAACAGGATATAGGTTTATCCGCCTGAAGGTGGAAAAAGGTCCCATGAATTCTATCCCCCATACATCAAATAACTCACCCTCTATCACTACGATAGTGGGCATCTCATATTTTTTCAAAATATTTCCCAAGTTTTTGCATCTATCACAACTCTTCACATAGGCTTGACAATCATTATGGATAGTCGGGCAATAGAAACCATTAGAAAGAACTTTGAAAGCAGTCCGCTTTGCAGTAAAATGTCCACTACTAGGAGAAGAGTGGCAAGCCTCAATAATCTTCTAAAATTCAGTCTGAAGAATACACTGGCGGATAATAATATCAGCACATTGATAAGCTCATTATCTTACTCGCTTATCTATATTATTTTCTACTATTTTATGTAGTTTTATTGAGTTTATATATATATTATGTGCATGAGTCTATATTAGGTGGTATTATGCGCGTTTTGGTGTTTTTGTAGGGTTTTAGGCCTAAGTTCATGAGAAATCCATTCCGGAAGCAGTGACGTGTAAGAGTAGCAGTGACGATTTCGTCCACAAGAGGAATTCGAGCTACTGGCACATGGAAATGGATGATGCTTTGAGTTAGCTCTCCAACGCAACTGGAATCGGATCAATCGGAGTTCGGGAGAGAAAGTTATGGCCAAAACCGTGAGACCGCGCAGGAGGGGCGAGAAGCTGCGTCGACAGACGCCAATCAAAAGCGATCGACGAAGACCAAGGAGGCTCGTCGATCGACGTGAATCAGAAGCGATCGACGTGGAGGTGTCTGCTGGAGCGGAAATTCGAGGAAAAACGGATTTATTCATATCTTTAGCCCTAGATTTGATAGGATACACATCCACCACTATAAATACCTATGTAAATTCGATTTTTCACCAATTCCCAATTGCATACAATCATATTTTAGAGTTTTTAGAGTTTGGAGACTTGGGGAACACGAAACCCTTTATTTTTCTTGTAAGTTCTTTTATGTTTAGGCAATTTAATATGTTTTCTTTTGGATTTCTATCTACGATGAGTGGCTAGAAACCCTAGCGGGTTCTAGGGGTTGATATTATTATGGATGCATGTTAGGATTAATTAATTAGGTTCATGATTCCTGTGATTATTTTCAATTCTAGATTAATTCAAGGACCGAGAGGTGACGATTAATTTAGATGTCTAGCTATTGATAGAAGGACCGAGAGGTGAATATTAATAGTGGGAATAGGAATACATGATACGATCTACACTATCCAAACAAATGTACTAGATGTAGGAATTGAACTGATTTGCTTATCGGATTGACTAGTTTGGTGTACTTTGAGACCGAGCGGAGATGAGTCACTAATTAGTAATCTAGGTTATATTTGCCAAACAAGGAGATATAACATCATTGCAGTATTCCACCTGTTAAATTAATTGATTCCTACATGTTATCCATAATAAGAGTTCTTCCCTAGAATCTGTGCTCCTTTAATTTGCTTTTCAAAACTCCTTTAATTTTCAAGTATCGTTATCTTTATTTTTGAAGTTAAAACCCTGATTTTGAATTCCTCAAACAATGAATCTTAGAACCATAGCTAGTACATAGGATAATTTCCCCATACAATTCCCCTGGATCGATAACCTTAGGGTTTACAAATTTATTTGCCACTATTTCTATAATTAATCTGTTAGAAATAGCAGTGATCACACATCGGTGCCACAAATAAGGATCCTCCCAGTAGTAGAACCTCACCACTCTAAAAAATTTCTCCTTCCTTGAGGATTTCAGCCATGGAGAGGAACACCACTCACCATATAATTTACATAATTTGCATGCCAAGTGGTCATAGAAGCGTAGTAGTCCTTAAGATCTTGACATGCACAAATCTACTCATCGGGAAATTTCTATTGAATCCTCTACTTTTGGTCATCCCCTCAACTAAATACTCCAACCTAGAGTGGTTATCTACAATCATATTCTCACAGCCTTTCCCATCCTTGATCTCCAAATCAAACTCCTGAAGCAATAGGTTCCATCTAATCAACCTTGGCTTCGCATCTTACTTTGCAAACAGGAACTTGATAACTGCATGGTTAGTGCACACAATAGTTTTCATCCTATCAAATAGGACTAAAATTTGTTAAAAGCAGACACTATCGCAAACATATCCTTCTCCATGGTGTTGTAATTGCACTGAGAAGGGTTCATGGTCTTGTTGGCATAGTGCATGATATGAAAAAGTTTGCCCTTCAACTAACCCAAAATTGCTCCTATTGCAAAATCATTTCCATCACACATGAGCACAAAGGGCTCACTCCAAACCGGAGAGGTAAGAACCGGAGCAGTCGCCAACGCTTTCTTCAGCTGCTCATAGCTTTATGACAATCCACATCAAAGACAAAAGACACATTTTTTCCAGCATATTACAAAGGGATCTGGAAATCTTTTAGAAATCCATGCATGGCCTAGGAAACTCCGAACTCCCTTCACATTCAGTGGTGGCGGCATCTTCTCAATCGCCGCTATCTTGTCTTTGTCCACTTCTAAACCTTTAGATGACACTCGGTGTCCTAGCACAATCCCTTCTTTCACAATGAAGTGACACTTCTCCCAGTTCAAGCATAGATTGGCCTCACCATATCTTTTTATCCCGGTAACTAAATTTTGCAAACAAAAAATCAAAAGAACTACCAAACACAAAGAAGTCATCCATAAAAACCACCATAATATTTTCAATTAGATCATGGAATATCGTCGTCATACACCTCTGAAAAGTAGCAGGTGCATTGCATAGGCCAAAGAGCATCCTCCGGTAGGCAAAAACTTCATAGGGGCAGGTGAAAGCAATATTGTGTTGATTCTTAGGAGCCACTGCAACTTGGTTATAACCAGAGTAACCATAAAAAAATATTAATAATGATAACCTGCAAGTCTGTCAAGCATCTGTTCAATAAAGGACAGCGGGAAGTGATCCTTGCACGTGGTGTCATTTAGAGCTCCGTAGTCTATGCAAAACCGCCATCTTGTGATTGGTCTTGTCGCCGCCTCTTCGCCATCCTCATTATTCACTATATGCATTCCCTCTTTCTTTGCAACCACTTGTGCTAAACTCACCCACTGACTATCAGAAATGTTATGTATCATCCCGTAATCTAGAAGCTTTAGTACGTCTTTATTCACAACTTCTTTCATGGCCGGATTGAGTCACCTCTGTGCTTTTCTCTTAGGCTTTGCATCTTCCTCCAGTATAATCCTGTGCTGACAGATGGATGGACTGATTCTCTTGATGTCTATCAAGACTCGTAGTAATTTCTCATACTCTAAAGATATTAGAAATACGATACGATAAGAGTATATGTATCATTAGAACCTAAGAAAGCATATTGTAGATAAGATGGGAGAAGTTTGAGATCCAAAACAAAAGGAATTGGTCAAGTTTGAGCCTCTAAGGCCCGCACATCGATCGAAATGGAGGTCGCGTTGGTCGAAATAGAGGCCACCTTCTTTTGCTTCCTCTGTGCTTGAATATCGATCGGTATAACAGACATTTTGGTCAAAGCGGCCATGTCAATCGACATATGCAGCATCAATCGACATGCCCGATTTGGTAATGGCTCCCTTTCATTCTCCTTGGCCCGGGGCACTTCCTTCTTCACATCTAGCTCCAAAATATAGTCCAAAATCTCATCACATGCATTATCTAAATTTGAATAAGAAAATTAAGATTGTTGCAAATAATTTTCCAAAAAGTCAGGGTCAGATTTAACAGAAAATAGCATAGAAGAGATAATTGGTTCAAAGCAATCAATCACGTGGCACTGTTTCTGGTAGCTTCCATAATCGTGCTTCTACATAGACTTGTAGATGGAGAAGTTCACGAACTCATTCTAGACTCAGAATGTCAATTTCCCATATCGAATGTCTATCAAGGCTCCTCCGATCCATAGGAATGATCTCCCTAAACATAAGTGGGATATTATGGTCCTCCTTCATGTCTAGAAAAGCTAAGTCAACAAGCAAAATAAAATCCTTGACCTTTACCAGGACATCTGATATGTGCGTAATTTGCACTATTTTTGGGGTTTGAATTGAATGAATTTATGTGGATTCAGTGCACAAATCACACACATATCTCTTCTTTTCATTGATTTTCCTTCACTTGGTGTTCGGGAGTTGCTTTGAGTGTGCAGGGTATGAAAAGTGTTAGAAATTCGAGTTTTGGAGCTAAATTGAGGCTTTTGACGAAGCAAATCCCGTTCGGAACAGATATGTCCCGTTCGGGATGACAAAAAATAGAAATCGACGAAAGTGCGTAGCCCATCCCGTTCGGGACCATGGTTCGGGAGGCGTAATTGCGTTCGGGATACATCATTTTGGTGTGAATTCGAGGGGAGATTTTTGAGAAGCCGTAGCCCATCCCGTTCGGGACAGGCTCGTCCCGTTCGGGACGTGTCGGGATCCTTGGGTTGAACGCTTCTTCCATCCCGCTCGGGATGGATATTTTCAAAGGAACATTCCGTTCGGGATAGAACTGCTGGGCTGCGGATTTCTCAACTATAAAAGGCCAAGGAATGTTACAAATTAAGGGTTCGACTTTTGAAAACCCTAGAGAGAATAAGGCACGAGATTGAAGC
>JAPKLW010000822.1:233394-308440 GCA_026898455.1 Plectranthus barbatus | reverse complement strand
GTCTTCGTGTTCGATAATTTTTACTTGATAAAAAAATACTGCATCAAGTTTTGGCGCCGTTGCCGGGGAGTCAAGTTGTAGGTCGTTGTTTGATATTAGGGGATTTACGAGCTTGGTAGTCTAGATTTATTATATAGTTACTTAATTCTAGTTCTTGTCGGTGCAGGTGGTGCATGATTACAAGGGCTAAGGCAAAGAAAATACAAGAACAAGCAGCACAGGTAGTCGTGAAGGAAGACATGGCTGAGGAAGATCAAAGGAATGATAGACAGCTGATCGAGAATCTGCAAAGGCAGCTGGAAGAAGTCCGAGCCCAAGTTAACAATAACGGGGAGGAAAGGGAGCGTAGAGAAGAGAGGAGAAATCCTCTTCAAAATATGTTCCGACCTTCAAGGGGAGAATCTACTGATGGATTCAATCTGCGGACTGACGCTACTCATTTCGAGATCACACCACAGCTTGCTCAGATGGTACAGAAGAATCAATTCGGAGGGAAACCTAATGAAGATCCGAACAATCATATCACGCAGTTCCTGGAGGTGGCAGACATGATAAAGATTAACCAGGTCCCCCAGGAGCAAATCAGGATGTACTTGTTTTCCTTCTCCTTGAAGGACGAAGCTAAGTCGTGGTTGATTGGATTGAAGAAGAATGAGATAAGAACATGGGCAGATCTGAAGAAGAAGTTTTTGTTGAAGTATTTCCCACCGGGGCTGACACTGAAAAAGGAAGGCAGAGATTCAGGCATTCAGCCAGCAATATGATGAGCCGCTGTATGAGGCATGGGACAGAGATGCTGAGGAAATGTCCAAAACATGGGATGTCTGATGCAGAGATCATTTGCCTCTTTTATGCTGGAGTTGATAATGACACACAACTACGACTGGATAATATTGGTGGAGGAGACTTCCTTGATCTATAGGAAGATGAGGCCATGAGGGCGATTGAAAAGCTGGCCGAAAACAGTTACAAGTGGCCAAAAGAAAGAAGGGATTATAGAGTTGTGAAGAGTGTCGCTGCTACAAGAGATCAGGAAGAGATGAGGGAAAAAATGGCTTCTTTAGAAACAAGGATAGATCTTCTTCTACTGGATATAACTCAACGACAACAGCAGCAGATGGGGAGTTCCTCAAGGGGAGGAACTCAGACTCCAAATCAGTGCAGCGAGATGGCTTCTTTGGAAACAAAGATGGATCTTCTTCTTCTGGACAGAACCCAACAGCAACAGCAGCACATGGGGAGTTCCTCAAGCGGAGGAATTCAGATCCCGAATCAATACAGTGAGATGGGACAATTGGAAGCCCAGTCAGCTGATGATGTGAACTACATTGGTAGAGGAAATTATGGGAACTACCGAAGGCCATACTATCAGAATGATAACCCTCCATATCATCCCAATAACCGATTCCACCCGAATCTATCTTATGGGAATCTGAATAATGCTATGAATCCACCTCATGGATTTGAGCAGCGAAGAGAAGGATCGAATCAAGGGAACGGGGGTGATAATCCGAGGAGGCAGTATGGGCACCAGGACAGAAGAGGACAAAGTTCGAGAGAAGAGGAGCTTGAGAAGAGATTTGATAAATACGACAGTATGATGACAGAAATGCAGAATCAGATCTCTACAATTGCTAAGCATGTGAGCGGGAGCCATAAGCAGGGGCAGTTTCCCAGCGATACTGAAGCCAACCCGAAGAAGAATTGCAGTGCTATAACCACAAGAAGTGGCAGGTCATATGATGAGCCCAGTAACCCCACAGCGGGTGAAGAGAAACAAGGGCACCAGGATAAAATTTCAGAAGAGGAGGAGATTGAAATAGAAGTGACACCCCAGCTAGTCAAAACACAAAAGGGGAGCACATCTGTGGAAATTTCCAAGGGAAGCAACATACCCTATTCTCAAAGACTTGCGAAGAATAAGTTGAGCAAGCAATTTGCAAGGTTTCTAGACCATTTGAGGAAGGTGCAGATTAACTTGCCTCTACTGGAGGTTTTGCAAGACATTCCTGGTTATGCCAAGTTCCTGAAAGAATCGGTGACACAAAGAAGGAGATTTGGCGAGTTCGAGATAGTGAACTTGTTTGAAGAGTGCAGTGCAGTGATCCAGAAAAAGATGCCTATCAAGAGGCAAGATCCGGGGAGTTTCACCATCTCCTGTGTCATTGGAGGGTTGGAGTTTGGCCATGCACTGTGTGATTCGGGTGCGAGCATTAATCTGATGCCGCTGTCTATCTTCAATAGACTGCAAATTGGGGAGATCAAACCTACTACCATTACTCTTCAAATGGCAGATCGCTCTCTATCACAGCCGAAAGGAATTGTAGAAGATGTTCTGGTCAGAGTCAAGGACTTTATATTCCGAGCGGACTTTGTAGTTCTGGATATGGAGGAGGACAAGAATGTGCCGTTGATTCTAGGAAGACCATTCCTGCGCACTGGAGGAGCTTTGATTGATGTGAGGGAAGGAGAGCTGACTCTCCGGTTCAACGACCAGAAGATTACATTCTCCATCTCAGATGCAATGAAGAAGCACGAGGACATGTATGATGAGTGCAACAACATTGAGGTATTATCTTTCCCTTTGTCTTTTGATCATGAGAAGAAAGATGCTCTAGAAGAAGTTATTCATGACTCTCTGCACTCTAACCTTCATTTTGATGAGCTTTATGAGATTTGTGATGAGTTGCTAGAGATGGTGAAAGCATTGGAAGATGCACCAGAGGTCAAACCGAAGCAGGATGTGAAGTTTCTGGAGTTGAGGACTAAGGAGGAGGAGCTTGAGGCGAGATTGAAGAAGGAAAAGAGCAAGAATGAAGCCCCAGTGGTGGAGTTGAAGGATTTGCCAGATAGCCTCCGATACATCTTCCTTGGGGAGAAGGACACGTATCCAATCATCATCAACGCTGCATTGTCTGACTTGGAGATTGAAAAACTGAAGAGGGTCCTGAGGATGCACAGATCAGCGATAGGGTGGCAGATTTCCGACATAAGGGGGATCAGCCCATTTATTGTGATGCATAAAATTATTCTGGAAGAAGGGAGCAAGCTAAAAGGACAACCTCAAAGGAGACTGAATCCAAAGATGCAAGAAGTGGTGAAAAAGGAGGTGATGAAGCTGCTGGACAATAATATCATCTATGCTCCGAGTGATAGTGAGTGGGTCAGCCCGACTCACATGGTTCCGAAGAAAGGGGGATTCGAGAAGGTTATCAAGCCTGGAGGAGATTAAGTGATTGAGAGACCAACCACCGGATGGCATTTCTGCATTGATTACAGGGCTTTAAATAATGCTACTCTTAAATATCATTTTATGTTACCCTTTATTGATCAAATGCTTGACCGTCTTGCAGGAAAGTCCCATTATTGCTTCTTGGACGGATACTCTGGATACAATCAGATTGTGGTGGCGCCTGAGGACCAGCACAAGACAACCTTCACTTGTCCCTACGGGATTTTCGCCTATCGGAGGATGCCCTTTGGGCTGTGCAATGCACCGGCGACTTTTCAAAGGTGTATGATGTCCATCTTTCATGGTCTTATTGAAAATATTATGGAAGTCTTTATGGACGACTTTTCTGTGTTTGGTTTGTCTTTTGATGATTGCTTAGAGAATTTAAAAACTGTGTTGCAGAGATGTGAGGAGACTAACCTTGTATTAAATTGGGAGAAATGTCATTTCATGGTTAGAGAGGGAATCGTATTAGGACATAAGGTATCTAGTAGGGGGATAGAGGTTGATAAGGCTAAAGTGGTAGCAATTGAACAACTCCCCTTGCCTAAGACAGTTAAAGGGGTTAGGAGTTTCTTGGGACATGCTGGGTTCTATAAGAGATTTATCCAAGATTTTTCCAAGATAACTAAACCCTTATGTAGTCTGCTAGAGAAAGATGTCTCCTTTGAATTTAGTGAAGACTGTGTGAAAGCTTTTGAAAGGTTGAAAAGCGCATTAGTAACAGCTCCTGTGTTAGTGACTCCAGATTGGGAGGAGGATTTTGTTTTAATGTGTGATGCTAGTGACTCTGCTGTGGGGGTAGCTCTAGGACAGATTATGGATAAAATTTTTAGAGTTATTGCCTATGCTAGCAAAACACTAAATCCTGCTCAATTGAATTACACTGTGACTGAGAAAGAGTTACTTGCTGTTGTTTATGCTTATGATAAGTTTCGTGCTTATTTAATAGGAGTTAAGTCTGTAGTTTACACTGATCATGCAGCAATTAGATACTTGTTTGCTAAAACTGATTCGAAACCTAGGTTGCTTAGATGGATTCTGCTTTTACAAGAATTTGACATAGAAATTAGGGATAAGAAAGGTTGTGAGAATGTAATTGCAGATCATCTCTCTAGGTTAGAGAATCCAGTTGAGGGTGATAATCAGGATGGGTTGATTAAGGAAGATTTTCCTGATGAGAGGATTATGACTGTAGTTGTTGCTAGTGTTCCATGGTATGCAGATCTCTATAATTTTTTGGTTGCAGGTGTATTACCTCCTGATTTGGAGCGCTATCAGCGGAAGAAATTTCTGACAGAGGCCAAGTACTACTACTGGGAAGAACCGTACCTGTTCCGCAGGTGTGCTGACGGTATCATCCGTAGGTGTGTTCATCAGAGCGAATGGGGGAAGATCATAGAAGAATGCCACCATTCGGTAAGTGGGGGTCATTTTGGTGCAAACCGAACTGCTAGGAAGGTATTATCGTGCGGTTTCTATTGGCCCACTATTTTTAAAGATTGTATTACTATGGTTCGAGCCTGTGATAGATGCCAGAAAATGGGGAATACAACCCGAAGGGATGAGATGCCTCAAAAGATTTTTATCGAAGTAGATATATTTGATGTGTGGGGCATCGACTTTATGGGTCCCTTTCCATCCTCGTTTGGGTTTAAATATATTCTCCTTGTTGTGGACTATGTGTCTCGATGGGTTGAGGCCATACCCACTGTTGCTAATGACTCTCAAGTGGTGCTTAAGTTTTTGCAGGCTTTAGTTGCTCGATTTGGTATTCCCAGAGCCTTGGTGAGTGATGGGGGCAGTCACTTCTGCAACAAACTCATGGATAAACTACTGGCACGATATGGGGTGCGACAAAGACTGACAACAGCCTATCATCCACAAGCCAATGGGCAGGCTGAGCTGGCCAATCGAGAGATCAAGCAGGTGCTGGAGAAGACGGTATTGAGTCGGAAGGACTGGAGTAAGCAACTTGATGAGGCTTTATGGGCCTACCGGACAGCTTTTAAGACTCCCATCGGCATGTCCCCATACCAATTGGTTTATGGCAAGTCCTGCCATCTTCCGGTTGAAGTTGAGCATAAGGCATTTTGGGCCATCAAGACATTGAACTTGGATTTTTTGAAAGCTCAAGGGGACCGGGTGCAGAAGTTGAATGAGCTCGATGAGTGGAGACACGAGGCGTATGAGAGCACAAAGTTGTGCAAGAGAGAGCCAAACGATTTCACGACCGACAGATTCGAGTGAAGAAGTTCTACAAAGGTGATATGGTTCAGCTCTTTAATACTCGTTTGAAATTGTTTCCGGGTAAATTTCATTCTCGTTGGACAGGGCCATACAAGGTGCGAGAAGTGTTCGAGAATGGAACTTTGGAAGTGGAGACTGACGATGGCCACTACTTCAAGGTGAATGGGCACCAGGTCAAGCGATTTCACACTTCCGAGCAACCTCGGGCTGTGAATGAAATCTCCCTTGCTTAAAGGTAAGTAGGTAAGTTCGTCGAGCTCCCGACGTTAAACGCAGCGCTTCTTGGGAGGCAACCCAAGCTCGGTTTAATTATCTTGTTTAAATTATAGATTAGAATTGCATGTGTTTTTGACATTATTTCACATCGTATTAAGTTTAGGGAGAACTCTGTGTTGCTAATGTTGTTGGAAGTTGATTGGAATGATGCAGGGATGGAAAGACTTCAATTTGGGGGAAATTTCCGCAATAGGCCGCGAAATATCCCGAGCGGGACCACCTTGTTCCGTTCGGAATGCAAAAATGCCAAAATACGCTGCCCAGCCGAGACCAATCCCGAGCAGACTCCTTCTGTCCCGCTCGGGACACGTAACTGTTAACGTATCCCGAGCGGGAGCTTATCATCCCGCTCGGAATGGCATTCTACGAGAAATTCAGGAATAGCCGTGGTCCATCCCGAACGGGATCCTTCCGTTCCGTTCGGGACCGGGTAAGTTGATACTGCGGACCGGGCCGGTTCAGACCATCCTGAACGGGATAGCTCTGTTTCGCTCGGGATGGGTCGCGAATCTATAAAAAGGGGTCGCGCGGGATCAGAATTTTTCCCCCTTTTCTCTCTTACCGAACGGTACCTTCTCTCCCCCTTGTTTTCCTTCGATTTTCCGGCAACAACAAGGTAATCTCTGCCCTATTTCATGTTTATTTCATGTTATTTCCTGTTTGGTTAAATTGATTGAAGTTTCAACGGTTGATTTGGGAGATTATTGGGGGTTTGGAGTTCTAGCCTAGGGTTTATGATTTATGCACGAAAGGTGTTTGATAGAATGTCCCAATGCATGTTTGATGTTTAAAGTACACAGTTACTACAATTTTTGGGCAGATTTCCGGATTTTAAATGTGATTGAATGTGATTTTTGTGGAATTGGGGATTATTGATGTTACTTACACTATGGGGGGTTTGATTTACATTGTTAAGCTTGGAAGGTACTCATGTGAATGAGGGGTTGTTGATTTGTCTATAATGCTTCTTCATGAACGTTATGAATGGTGGATTTTTGGTGCTTTGGTGAATTATGGAATGTGTTGGAGATTGATTTTTGGTCTACCCTTTGCAGAGAACATGGCACCCAGACGCCCCTCTAATTTCACCGAGGATGAGTACAAGACACTCAAAGCCCTAAGCAAGTGTGTAGTACATGGTTCAAAGTATCCCTGCCCAACAACTATGACTGCATTGGGCATCAAAGATGATGTCGAGACCCTGTTGAAGAATATTGGCTGGGAAGCCCTGCTCGACCAAAGGTGGCCGGCATTCGAAGAGCAAACGAGAGAATTTTTGGCTTCCGCGTCTGTGCGAAAGAGCATCGGTAACTTGCCAAGCCACCTCACTTTCAAAATGGAGGGCAGAAGTTACACTTTGGAGCGCAAGGAGTTGGATGCTATTTATGGGTGTGACGAGGAGGCGAAATACATTCCCGAGGAGGGCTTCCATCCCAAGGATTTCTGGCAACTGATCTCCGGCGAGACCGTTTTGGGCACTCTACGGATGAAGCTGGTTAAGGGCCCTCTCATTAGGAGCCCGATCCTGCGTTACATTCACAAGAGCGTGGCTACCTCCGTCTCCGGCCACCACGAGAGCAACAATGTCATCATGTCGGAGCTTTTTATGCTTCATTTCCTACTTGCTGGAGCCCCCCTTCTCCATGGCTGCTGTGGCCATGGACAACTGGAGCAGACCTCCCACCCGCACCAACATCTATTGTGGGGGCCTGATCACGCCTATCCTCGACCACTTTCAGATCCCGAGGAGAGGGACGGAGGTGCCACCGTCTGTGGTGGACCTCCCGGTGCTTACATTGGCAAAGCACATATCCGTCCTCCAGCCGAATGCCTTTTTGTATAAGGTGGTGGGCGACGCCTGGTTGAGGTTGCCCAATACTGCTGCTACCACCATCACTGCTCCCGATTCCGAAGCGAACTTACTGCTGGACTCGCCCGTGCACAGAGCCATGTGGTTCAGAAAAGGCCGGGATGGGACATATGGGAGCTATGCGAACACTATCCCTGTCCAGGAGGACAATGAGGAAGAGTCTGATGATGAGGAGGAGCCACAGCATGAGCAAAGGGCCGGGACGTCTTCAGCTAGAGGCCGTCGCCCCTGGCGTACTGAGATGATGGAGATCATGCAGAGCATGTCCTCTTCTATGGCAGGATTAGACATGAGGATGACCGGTTTGGCTACTGAGGTGACAGGACTGCGAGCTGATATGGGAGCCCAGAGAACGTGGATGGAGCAAAGGTTTGATGGAGTGAACACTAGATTATCCGGCGTTGAGACTGAGCTCAACGACTTGATTGCTCAGTTCCCGGCCTACTATCGGAGGCGCCGGCGGAATGAGGATGCTCCAGGCTCGACTCAGCAGTGATCACCGTCTCTCCGCCTTTTCAAACTTAGTCTTCTTCGGACTAAGTTTGGGGGGTGGGACGGACGCCGGTTCTCCCCTCTATCCCTATCTTTTACTTACTATGTTTGAACTGATTTACTTGTTTTCTTATTGTACTGCAATCCTAGTTAGGTTAGTTAGGATTTTATTGATGTTTATTGTTGTAGTTATTTTGAAGTAATTCGATATGGTTGTAAAAGAATTAATCTTTGACTGATAAAGATTGTGATATTTGGAAATTCTTGGGTTTTGCTGTTGCTATGGTGATGATGCAGGTGGATAGAACGATAACAAGCGGAACCATGCCGAAATTTTTGTATTCTACCTGGTGAACTGTCGAAAGTAGGGTACACTCATTCTGATCTAACTCTCACACTTTGCATGAATCGAAAGATTTATTCTGAATTTGAGTGCTTGCAAGTGAGGTGTTCTTGATTGTGATAACTTAGGCTTGAGATTGAATTCGTGACGAGGCATGAACATGATTTGAATCGCTTGAGCTCATGATAGGGCGTAATAACTTGAAATTGATGCATGTTTTTGGTTGAACAAATTTGGCATTTGACGTCATGTTATATTAATGCTTAGAACTCAACAACTTTAAACTTGTGAGGTTTGAGCCTAATGAGTCCATTATATCTCATTTTTGATTTGTTGTGAGAGGCGAGCACAAGCGGAATGAGTAGAGTCTGTCAATGCCACGTAGTTTAACATGTTACATTGAACTAGGAAATGATCTTAGGCCATTCCTTCTTAGTACCTACCTTTGATATTATTGGAGTATAAGGTGGAAATATAATTGCCCTAACCATTATTTCGGAGCCACTTTGAGCCTTGAATTCTTTCATGTGTGTTTAGGAACAAGTTGTGGTTTGGGATGAGTTGAGATGAGAAGAAGTGAGTGCTTGGATTGAATTCTCGGTGTGAGTGAAATGATGATTGAAAAAAAAAGAAGGAAAAGGAAAAAAAAAAATATATATATATATAGTGTGTGGAAAAGAGAAAAGGAAATTGAAAAGAAAAAGAAAGAAAGAAAAGAAAATGATTGGAAGAAAGTTGAATGTATGTTCAGAAAAAGAAAAAAAAAGAGAGAGAGAGAGAAAGAGTGAAAACTCATCAGATTGTAGAAAAGAAGTCTGTACGTATTTGTTGAAGGGTTGATTGGTTGAATGTTGAGAAAAGGGGTTGGGATGAATGAGTCACTTTTGCCTAAAACTCCCTACCTGTTAGTAAGCCACGTTACAACCCGATAAAAATCATATTTGATTCTAGAACGATGTTTCAATATGAACAAATGTGGCAGAGATGAACGATATGAATGAAACTTGTGTACTTGTGCTTGAGTGAAAGAAAGAAAAATTTTACCTTATACAGCTGAGTGTGAGAATTACACTTTATATGATCACATGCCGGTAAGGTTGAGTTCTTTGCATTAATCTAGACATGGTATATAATGAAAACTTTGTGAGATTGAAATGTGTGTTGATAGATAGTGGTGAGCCGTGAAGCATTGCACCGAGCGAATGAAAATCTAGTTTTTGTTTTTGATTGAGGACAATCAAAGGTTTAAGTTTGGGGGGTTTGATATGTGCGTAATTTGCACTATTTTTGGGGTTTGAATTGAATGAATTTATGAGGATTCAGTGCACAAATCACACACATATCTCTTCTTTTCATTGATTTTCCTTCACTTGGTGTTCGGGAGTTGTTTTGAGTGTGCAGGGCATGAAAAGTGTTAGAAATTCGAGTTTTGGAGCTAAATTGAGGCTTTGGACGAAGCAAATCCCGTTCAGAACGCATATGTCCCGTTCGGGACGACAAAAAAGAGAAATCGACGAAAGTGCGTAGCCCATCCCATTCGGGACAGTTTGGTCCCATTCGGGACCATGGTTCGGGAGGCATAATTGCGTTCGGGATACGTCATTTTGGCGTGAATTCGAGGGGAGATTTTTGAGAAGCCGTAGCCCATCCCGCTCGGGATAGGCTCGTCCCGTTCGGGACGTGTCGGGATCCTTGGGTTGAACGTTTCTTCCATCCCGCTCGGGATGGATATTTTCAAAGTAACATTTCGTTCGGGATAGAACTGCTGGGCTGCAGATTTCTCAACTATAAAAGGCCAAGGAATGTTACAAATTAAGGGTTCGACTTTTGAAAACCCTAGAGAGAATAAGGCACGAGATTGAAGCGATTTTCACGTCTCCAAGCTGGGTATTGAAGGTGGAAGGAAGGATTCGAAGCTAGATTTGAAGATTCATCATTAAAATCCTAAGCTTTCTTGTTCTCCTTTCTCTTCCATGATTTACTTTGGGATATTGACGATTTTCATTGTATTCATGAGTAGCTAAACTCATTGTTGAGGATTTGGATGTGATTGGGATTGATTTGAATATTGTTTGGATTTGAGTAATTAAATTTTCAAGGGTTTGATTATTATTGTGGGTTTTGAATTTGTGTTCCTTTCATGATTGATCACCATGTGTTGGAAAGTATGCCTCAATGAACTAACTTGATAGGTTTGATGATTAGAGGAGATTGCAATAATAATTAGGTGTTGTTTCATTTAGAAGATAGGTGAATTGGCATCTAGGTTATTAAATTCTTGAGCTTTTGGGAGTTAATCGAGATTAACATACCTAAACTTAGGTTGAAATTGAGATTAATCTACGGTTGTTACACCGGTACTAAGGGTAATGACTAGAGTTATGTGAATTGACCCAGCTCAACTTATTGAAATCGTTTCGTAAAGTTAGCAAATCCAAGCATATTCATAATCTACCCCAATCCATCCTATATTCCTCGACTACTCTCTCTCTGGTAATCTCAAGAAAATTGATTGGCATTTATTTACTTGTTACATTAATCTTTAGAATTCTAAGTAGTTTAAAATTGATCTTTCAAAACCATTTTTATCGCGTCTAGATATTAGGTTCCAAAATCAATCCCTTTTACTTAAACAACGGGCGAATTGAGTCTTCGTGTTCGATAATTTTTACTTGATAAAAAAATACTGCATCAACATCCTCTACAATTCCTCTATGATATGAGATTGATCTATCAGCCATCTAATGAGTGATAGTGGTTGGCTTGATGTCTGCGATCTCTAGCCTTATGAAAATGGACGACGACATCAGATTGATACTTGCTCCATAATTGCGGAGTACTTGGCCGAATGTCTCTCCCCCATTGACACAAGAAATGATGAATGAATCTAGATCTTCCCTTTTTAGGGGCATCTTCTTCTGAATTATAAAAAAAATGAAGGAATATTTTTCTTTAATTATGTGTGAATTATCCAATTTTATTCAATTTTGTTTAATCAAATTTAATATCACCTAGTTGTCCTTAATATCTAAAATAGAAAAATAAGACCCAAAATCGGAATGCAATACATTAAAGGGTCTTTCTATGATTAATAGCCATGGTGATACTAAGTTCGAAATGGCATTGCTTATAAATAAACACAATTTCTTTAAAATACAAGGTCGTGTTAAAAAAAGCCACCTTATAATGAATTATACATGAATTATTAACTTTTATGAGATTGGTTAACAATATTAAATTAAAAGTGGAGAGGGTTTGATTATGGATCTCTTACATATTTAAGTGAGGGATACCCTTAGGTGAAGTATTAATTATTTCCTAGTATAATATATAAACACCTCTCAATTAATTCTTCAAAAAAAACTATAGTTAGTAATGTATTATAGGGTCTAAAACAATATCATGAATGTAAATGAGCTGAAGATTTGAGCTCTATAAATTTGGGACTTATCAAACATCTTTAAGAAATGTGATTTCGGCCCACATGACTCATTAAGCCCACTTAATCCATGAGGTCAAAAACTCACATTTCACATAAATATTAATATAAGGATTATCCTCCATAACATAAGAATGATGAAAACATGACATCAAGAAAGTATATGATAAAATGGAAGTATTAATTAGTCTTAATCTATTCATAATTTTCAAAACCATTAGTTAAAATGAAAGGATTTATAATTAAAAACCAATGCGTTGTAAGTATATTGATTTATGATCTAGAGGTAGGGAAAATTCATCGAATGTCAGGCAAAAACTCCAATAAGAACCGTTCCCCGTATGTAATTTATGATAGGGAAGGTCTCAGGTTAGGTACACCTAAATGGTTTAGGTGGATTTTATCCATTAACCCAAACAAAACTAGTCTAATATACCCTTATTAGGGATTAATAAATCCTATTGGAATGGGTGTACCATTTAGGCGTGTCTAACGCAAGTTTTTGCCTTTATAATATAGTTCTTATAAATGATATATTTTACTATTAGTTATGATACTATCAAGATCTTACATATTTCACTATTAAAAATGAATATTTATTCTATCTAAATGATACTCCCTCCGTCCCACCTCAATTGTCCCACTTTCCTTTTTCGTTCGTCCCACCTCAATTGTCCCATTACTTAAAAAGACAACTTTTTCACACTCAACAATAAAATATTAATTCCACTCAACTTACTTTACACTCACACTCCTTGGTTATTGTGCCATGTCAACCCGGGACAATTCAGCCGAGACGGAGGGAGTATATTCCACTATAAAAATTTATCTTAAAAAAATAAGATTATATAATTAAATAAATTAATACTCATTATTCAAATCAAACATTATATTTAATAATATATTATACTTATCATTATTAAATTAAATACTATCTTTATGATTTACAATTTAAAATAAATATATTATATTAGATAAATGTTTGGTCCCAAATTACGACATAGTACGCAACGATAGTTTTATGTGTGCAATGTCGTCCAATTGACTCTTACTCAAATTAATGGAAATTTGTTAGGGAATTTTTCCTACCTCCTGATATGCTTTGATGTACCAAACAATGTATACAAACCACCAGTTTATGTTGTCTCTGAATGTTAGGATTCTTTTTAGAGAAATCCTTCCTTACTTTTTGTTGTTTTGGTTGTTTTGATGGGTCAAAAGTTGAAAACCATCTTAGTCAGTTTTTTCAGTTTCTAGAGTTCTAAACTGTAATCATTGTATAGGATCGAATTGAGTTGTAATAGAACTTACGCTGAAGACTGAGCAAAGGAGAATGCTCAAGAACTGATTATCACCACACCTAGCCTTGACCTAAAACTGTGTTGGAGCACTCAGTTTAAAGTTCGTCCATACTAACAAGGAGAAGTCAGCATGAGGGCTTTCTTGAACTGACTAAGAATAAGTCAATTCAAGGGATTTCCATATTGATAAGGAGAAATCAATATGAGGGCGTTTTCCATATTGACTATGGAGAGTCAGTATGAGGGTTTACCATACTGACCCTGGGAAGTCAGTATGAGGGCAAAGTTGTAGTGACTTTTGATAGTCAGTATCAGAGCCTCTACCTTTAAAGAATGAGCTTTTCGAAAGAGATCAAAGCTCAGTCAGACTCAGGCATTCATACATGCCTAAGTCATTACGAGGTGCTGAAAAGAAATCTGACATAAAGATAGTATAACGTACACTGACGCTGCAGAGCAGAGCAGAAAGGAGACCTAAAGCATGGGCTACGATTGGATAATACAATCCATTAGTCTAACATCTGGAGTTATGAGTCTAACGGATAGAAATTCAAATTGCCATCGGTCTTCCTCTATATAAGGGTCTGCCCCTCAACCTTAAATGGTTACAAAATCTGAATAGTCTTCATACGACAAACGACATTCTTTCAGGTCATCTCTCTGCCAAACTCTCTGAGTTTCCGTGTTTTCAAACACGAGACTTGAGTCTACGACTCAAGTTACCAACCGTGCTAACTTCTCCTAGCACGAGGCAGAAGCTTTAAGGTGATGCTCTTCTTGGTGAATATATCTCAGATATATTCAAGCAGTCAATTTCCTTGTCTGGGATTCTGATTCTCACAGGCGTATGCCAACCACCTGAGTTTTTTGAAGAAAAAGTAAACATCCAACCTCTGGGAAGGAGGCTGCGGGGTGCATCCCCACTTCAACCTGAAGACTGAGTCTGCAAGGAGTTCCTAGGCAAGTGCCACAGCTGACCTGAGGACGGAGGTGCCAACGGACTGTGTATAGATTGTAAGAAGGCTTGTATTAACTTAGTGAATTATCCAGACCTTGGGTCTGAAGAGTGGATGTAGGATATTGAGATCCGAACCACTATAAGTCATGTCTGCTCTTTTATAGCTTTCTTTACTTACTGCTCTGTTTTTCTGTTTCACAAACAGACTTCGAAACCTTTAATACTTCTAAGTATTGAAAATTATATACTGTAAAACTGACCTAACCAGGACATGACTAAGCTTTAGTCTTCCAAACACACAAAACTGACTATACTCTGTTTTTGTTAAACAAGTGCAACTGTCATACTTACTTCGGTTGCATATCTTATACATTCCGCTGTACAGTTTTGCACTCTGATTTCGGGACCAACATTGAATTAGTTCTAGCTAGTGCAAAACATGTAATATCTTGTATAGGATGTCAATTGAGTTGTAATGGAGCCGATCAAGACAAACTAGAAATCCTCCAGTTGGATCTCGAAAAGTGATAAAAGAAACAGGCTACATTCTTTCTACCAGTTTAAATGTGACGAATGATGGAAACTAGATGATGTCATCAAACCAGTTTCACTCAAGCCTATCATCGAAGTACTCTGAGATAAGAAGAACAAGTCAGGAGGAATGTCATTAAAACCTGACTTTAAAGAATGGTTAAAGTCTGAAGATCCTGGTAGTGGATGATCCATGTTAAAATTACAGATTAATTATAATGTAGTGTGCAAATAAATTTATAAACCCGAAGGTTGTCAAACCTACAAGGACAGTACAATGAGAATATTTCATGCATTGGTTATATTTTATCAATTCTTTGTTTAAGCAAATCAAAATCAAGAGAGAGGGTATTTGTTTTCAAATCAAAAAATAACTTTGGAATAAATTCAAATAAATAAAAGCACAGATCCTATGGAATTCAACCAATCCAATTAACATGCGTAAACATACAATCCAAACCCCAAATTATTATTATGGTGGAAAATCTGTTAAATTGGAATTCCTTGGTTAGGCAATTAAAACCTAGATTACTAGAAAGTGACTTTTACCTTTTGAGTCTCAATACCACAAACTAGCCAATCGCAATAAAGATACAGATTTAAACCCTACAATCGAATCTTCTTTCTAGGACAGAAAACAATTGTATCAAATTCTATTTTCCTATTGTAAATTATCTCCTCTCGGTCTCAGATTAACAACTATAAACCTAATCCAATTTTCATCTCTCGATCCTTCAATTTAAAATAGATTTTAGAGTCAAAATCATAGAATCTGAACCAATTAATTAGGGTTGGATTTAATTGAATTACAACATGCTAAAAGGATGGAGAAAACCCTAGAACCTGTTAGGGTTTCTAGCCTAGCATATTAAAAACATAAATTGAAGTAAACATATTGAATTGCATAAAACTTACTTGAATCATAAAGAAAACCGGAAACTTAAAGTCTTCAATGTCTTCAAATTCTCAAAAACAATAAAATAAAGATGACTGGAAATCTAAAATAGTTGTTGAAAATTAAAGAAATAAACTATGAAAATAACTTTCAAAAATTGAACTAAAGATGGTGTAATTTTCGATATCCAAGGGTCCTATTAATAGGAGAGGAAATTGAATCTTCAAAAGGTAATGGGTCTTGAAAAGAAATTCTCCAATGTGGGCAAAAAGCTGCCCTTTCGCCTTCGGTGTCGATCGACAGGGCCACCATGTCGATCGACACTGAGGATGTATATCGACATGGATGTCAATCTTCAACCCTCGTGTCACCCGAACCTTCCTTTAACTCTTGGCTTCCTTCAACCCTCTGTTTCGATCGACATAGGAACTGTCAATCGATAAAGAGGTCTTTTGGGCAGATTTTTCGTCTTTTGTTCATCTCATCTTCATTTCATCTCATTTGGACCAAAAAACCTACAAAACTTAGCACGACAAGGTATTATCCTCTATAAATAGTTCATGCTCAATTATTAACCTAAAACTAATGCAAATGCAAGAAACAATAAAGAAAATGACGTGATAAGTGAGGCAAAATACGAGCTTATCAGTGGACCAGTTTCATTCCTCGGACTGACTAAGAAGAGTCGTTCTGACACACCATACGCAGTCAACATCTTGTGTCAGAAAAGTAGAAGCAGGTGCAGACTTTCTGCAAAAGCAACCTAACCTCTTCAGAAGGGAGACACCAGTTGGACATCTTCCAAAGTGTCTCTTAACGGCTATAATTCAAACCTCTCACACTCTATCTATAAATAGACGAAGTGTTCCCAGAAGAGAGGTTACCAACTCTCTTGGTTCAACTATCTCATACATCTACAAGAACCAAATAGCAAAACTCTGAATACTCAAGGTTTTAACATTCGATGCTCAATTCTTAGCTTACCGTGTGCCGTCTTGGACATGAGTTTTGTTACTTCCTAGCACAGGTTTACCGTTTGGTGTTATTACTCTCTAAATAAGAACACAATAGTCACAAGTTTTCTCCAAGTTGTGATTCTCACGGGCATTTGGCGAAAGGATTGTCAGTTCCGGGAAGAACCTTAAAGCTCCCATAACTTCATTAGACGAAGGCTACGTAATGTGCCCACACTTCGAATCTGAGCGGCAAATGAAACAACGCACTGGACGAGTGAGCAAGTGGACTGGTAGACACTAACATTCATCATCTTGCGATAGATCGTGAGAACTCTTGTATTCCAAAACCTAGTATTTTGCAAACTTATTGTCTAAGGAGAGGACGTCGGGATCTTGTGCAAACCTCTATAAATTCTTGTGTTCTTACTGCTTTCCCTGCAATAATTTGAAACTCAACACTATCTAAAGTGTTGCAGTATATCTGAAATCTGAACTAATATCTATCTCGCTAAGCATCAATTTTTCAGAGACACAAACTGATAAGTAACAACAAGTTTGAGAAGTGCAAGTTTTTTATCTTAAAATTGCGCTGCGTGTTCACTTACTTGAAGGGATTTGTACTTGCAAACTAAATTGCATAATCCAATTTGCTGAGGGTCGATTTTTGGATGTCTAAAATAATTTCTATATCATATGACTAAACCTCGCATGCTCCTATTGAATGCAAAAGAAATTTGCATAATACCTGGATGAATTTAATTATGAACTATTGTACAGGGATTTGATCTTGAATCCTTCTTGAGCAAAAAGATTCAATCCTGAAAAGGTAAAAATTAAATCACTGATTTTATTTAGATAAAATCAAAATACAAGAGAAGAAAGAAGAAAAATGATCCTCCAGATTTGAAGAAAAATGATCCTCCAGATTTGATCTTCTGGTATGTATCCCTCGCTCCAATCCGGATATCTGGTGAAGATTCCCTCCAAATTATATGCCTCAAGAAACATAATTTCCTTCCCTTTCTCAGATCTAGTCGACTTGTACAACTCCCAATTCTCTAGTTTGTTGCTTGTCCACTTACGATCTTGTGGTGTACTGTGATCTGAGAACCAGGGAGTATTTTTAAGAAATTCTGATCCCTAATGGGCTTGAGCTTTACTTCGACAGACCAGAGGTCAGTATGCAAATAACAAAGAAGGTCTATCAATCAATGAATTCTCATATTACCAGAGAATCAATATTGTTCTACTTCTTTGTTACCACGTTATGAGGAACAGGTTGCATGGGCTCGGTATATACCCATATTTAAGGTTACAAATATTCATTAATTAATTTAGGCTCTGACAAGCATAGAAATTAATTAACATCTTTTATTCCTAAGTTATACTACTCAATCATTTTCACATATGTTTGAACTTAATCATCTTGAAGGATTTTAGCGTAGTGAACTTTTTTAGCTTTTTAGGGAATGTCACCATCCTATACTGGATATGGGTACCTAACTACAGAACTAGAAGTCATACACAAACTATTACTCCCTCCGTCTCGGCTGAATTGTCCCAGTGACTTTGGGCACAATAACCAAGGAGTGTGAGTGTAAAGTAAGTTGAGTGGAATTAATATTTTATTGTTGAGTGTGAAAAAAATGCCTTTTTAAGTAATGGGACAATTGAGGTGGGACGGTTGAAAAAGGAAAGTGGGACAATTGAGGTGGGACGGAGGGAGTACTACCTAAGATGCAGATATACAAGTACATGTAAGACTCTCCATCACAGCATCTCAAAGTGATACACAGACTTGTGTATACCTCTTAAACTTTCATTAGGCTTCATATATCATCAAGCCATCGAGATCAAGATTATCTTAATGTCAGATAAAAGAATCAATCTCAATTAGTTCCTATCAATACATACCAAACGTGCCAACACATCTAGTGATCAAGATAAGCTACTAATTATAGACTGCGATGCAGCCTAAACTGATAGTTTATTCTAGCACTGTCTTCATTGTGATAACCATTTATATCTCGCTAGATCAAGCGATCCATACAATATTCTATAATCTACAACACACCGTAAGATCTCCCTATCGATTAGATAAGAGAACAGAGATACTTGTGATAGATGTTTGTTAATTCAGACAGGAGATGCTAATACAAAAATAATGATTACCAATATATTAATCATAAACCATGTTCATAATATACCAATCATAATGATTTTAGTATATAAATTCATCAATCTCTCACTTATACTCAAAGCATTATACAAGTGCTTTCCAGAGTATACAACACATCTATTCTAATCTAGGTATTACATAGATCATCACGTGGTTGTCTTCACCCTTAATCCAAGGTATCGAACATGCACCTTGTAGACTTTCTGTGGTAAGACTTTTGTGAATGGATCTGCTAGATTTTCCTTTATGTCTATCTTCTCAATTATCACATCACCCATTCCTATTATTTCTCGTATGATATGATACTTCAACTCAATGTGTTTAGTTACCTTGTAAGTTCGTGGTTCCTTCGAATTTCCCATTGTACCAGAGTTATCACAATATACCATGATAGTCTTAGGCAAATGAGGAATCATGTCCAACTCCAAAAGGATGTTCTGGAGCCATACTGTTTCTTTCAAAGCTTCTGAAGCTGCAACGTACTCAGCTTCCATGGTGGAGTCTGCAATGCATTTCTGCTTTGCATTCCTCCATGATCTATGATGCGGCTAAAAGTTCAATCAAAATTAAACTCCTAGCTACACAAGAATAAAATTTGTCAAATCCAAGTCCTTCTTCCCTTCGCCCGCTAGATTACCGGGATACTATAGCAAAGTCTAATAGCTAGGTAAAATAAAATCGTTGAGTGATTTCTATCAACTAGGCAATCAATTTAAACCTATGCTAACAACATATAACAAACAATGAATGAAACCAACAAACAACATTCAAACAATTCTCTCCACACCTTGGTAAACCAAGACAAGCAAATACTCAAATGAGGTAGATAGGATGTTGAAATAAACGTAGATTTAATCAAATTAGGTTAATCATTGATGTAAACAAGTTTTAATTCCTATGAAGTTGAGCAACCGACTCTTATGTTTGCTAGTCACTTGCTACGGATAACTAGTGGTAGATGACTCTAGAAGTTGCAAACAACTACGTTATTAACTCTGAGGCCACTCCCAACCGACCGTCAATTATCGCCCTATAATCCTAGCCCCGCACATGGATTAGAACTAGAACTATATGATTATGCACTTTTCACGACGATTCCGTCCGCGTATTGGCTGCAACGTTCACGTCAACTACCTATAGATTGGCTATTACCTACATCTAATAGGCAAGAACAAGCTCAAGTGCAAATCAATCCTTCATAGGAAAGTAAACAAGCAATTATCAAACCTAGTCTTCATGCATCCTTGTTCAAATCAACATCTAAATTGAATTAGAGCAACATACCTCTCAATTGTAACAATACAAAGTTGAAATAAATTACATCCATTACAATTGATAAGTAAAAAGTGAAATCTTCCCCAATTGGATTTGCTAGGTCTTGATCTACCCCCTTGGATCTTCAATTCTTCTCCAATGATTGATGAATTAGCTCCTTGATACCTTGGGTGAGGTTTTGGAAGAGATGAAAATGGATACCGTAGAGAGAATTTAGGAGGTGGTTATTTAAAATTATGAAAAAGTGTCAAAAGTTATGAATTAGTTGTCAAAATAACTGTTTTCCCCCTTTTATAATGAACAAACAGGGCCTCGGATCGCCCGAGCCAAAGTTGGCTCGCCCGGGCAAGCACAGAGCTGAAAATCTCCAAAAATCTACTTTGGCTCGGCCGAGCCAAGGATGGCTCGACCGAGCCACCTCTCTGAAGGGCTTGGCTCGGCCGAGCGAAGTCTCTGAACTGCACCAGCACCCTTTTTGCTCCGCTCGGTCGATCCTGCTTCCCTTTGACTCCTAGCTCGGGCGATTTTCATCCAAAACTCATCCAAAAGTGTTGTTTTATGCCCAAGACACGTCCTACAACATTTCAAACATGAAAACACGAAAACAAGACAAAAGAACAACGAAAGCATATGATATGAGGGTAAAATGGCCACAAACATGCCGCTCACACATCGAAAAATAGGTCATTTTACACACATATCAATCTGGCTCCACCTTCTAAAGTAAATATATAAACAGATGTAGATTTCTTTTCATCCTGATATGTCAGGAAATCTAAATTTGTATAACCCACTAAAGAACGAGAAAATAGTTTCTTGTTTTTTTCAGATATTTGAGAATGTGTTTAACCGCAGTTCGGTGCGCCTGTTAAGGGTTAAACTGATATCTTGCTTCCATGCTAAAGGCAAAGCAGATATCTGGTCTCATGCATAGTGACAAGCTGTGGGAAATACTAACAAGCCCACAGAGACTGTATATCGAAACTACCCTATGTACTAGCCATAGTTCTTAAACCATAGTTGTTTGAGTAACTAGAAATTGGCGTTTTGTTTTGTAATTTAAAGATGACAATGCTGAAAAATAAAGGTTTTTGAAAAAAATAATTAAAGATAAAGATTCTAGGGCAGATAATCCAATCATCAACATGCAAAACTCGTCAACCCATCAATGAGAAATAAATTAGATTAAAGTGGATTAAATTCCTTGGTTAGGCAATTAAACCCTAGATTACTAATATGTGACTATCTCCTCTCGGTCTCAAGAACACAAATTAGTCAATCTCAATAATATTTAATTAAATCCTACAAATTAATTCTTCCTTTTGAGACCCGAAATAATTGTATTTAATCTCTTCTTCCTATTACCAATTTTCACCTCTCGGTCTTTCAATTGATAACTACAAACCTAGATTCAAATTCATCTCTTGATCCTTCTTTAAATCTAGATTCAATTAATTAATCTCAAGAAATTAAACCATGCTACTGAGTTGAATCATTCATACATGCATCAGAAAAGATAATCAAAGCCCTAGAACCTGCTAGGGTTTGTAGCCACAAAACATGACTTGAAATAAAGCAAACATTCTATTAAAAATAATAAGTTACCTTACAAGGGAAATAGGAACCTTATAGGTATCTAAAAACTCCAATGTAATAATATCCTTAACAAAATTAAAGACTATTTTCGAGCTCTAATGTGTTTAGTATATATAGAGGAGTGAAAACATCTAAACAGGGTATTGGGTTAAAATATAAAAAATATCCAAATTTGGACTTCTTTCCTTCTTCGCCATTCGTGTCAATCCATCAATGTCCAGCCTCTGTATTGATCGATACACACCGTGTCGATCGACATGAAGCACACCCACGTCGAGCCTTCTTTTGTCTTGCCTCTTGATCGGCATACAACCTTTGTGTTGATCGACATGCACCATGTCGGTGGACACAGAGGTAATGCATTGGGTTTTTGGCACGTCTTCCAACTCGGTCGACTTCCCAAGTGTCAATCAAAGCAGCAACTCTGTAAAATTAGGCTCTTCTCATCTTTTGCTCATTTTTAGCCTCAAATACCTACAAAACTTAGCATGGCAAGCATAACATCCTCTACAATACACTCATGCATGAAAATAATAAGAAAACTAACCTAATTGTACTAAAAAAAAAGGGAGAAAAACATGGATAAGTGAGTACAAATATGAGCTTATCACATAACAAAGCCTACATGAGACTTCTGACTGCAGAAGCAAACGGAACCTTACTCATATCATCTTTCTCATTCTGTGTCTTAGGACACTGATCCTTAAAAAGATGAACGCCATGTCTGAAAGGTAACAAGCCTTTTTTGGCAGTTTGCATGCTGAAACGAGCATTTACAGTATCCACATATGAAGCTTCAGATAATGCCAACATCCTCTGCTTGCGAACACGCAAGACTTTAACACCTAGGATGTATCCAGCTATTCCAAGATCCTTCATTTGGAGCTATTCAGATGACCACCCTTTTGTCTGATAATACCTCCACATTGTCGCCAAATAGGAGAATATCATCTACATGAATTGCAAGGAACACCACGCTTTCATTGACAAATAGACAATACACACAACCCTCGTTTGAACAATCTGAAAATCCATAGGACTTAATCATTTTGTCAAAATGTAAGTTCCATGATAGCTTGCTTAAATTCGTACAAGTACATCTTAAGCTTCCAGGAAAAAATTCTCTTCGCCATCCAACACATATCCTTTTAGCTATTTTATATAGATGTCACGACCTTCCTCAAGGTACAAATTTAGAAACACAATTTTGACATCCATCTGCCAGATTTCTAAGTCTATATGTGTTGCTATGGTAAGGAGTATCCGAATGGACTTAACATGGCTACCAGTGAGAAGGTTTACCATAGTCTATCCCCTCTTTCTGACTATAACCCTTCGCCAACAACCTAACTTTATAAGTCGTAACTTCTCCACTCGCTCCTTCCTTTCTACCCACAACATATTGCTTGAAAGTCATCTGCTAGCTCAGTTTTCTAGTATAATCCATAGTTATAATAGATTCTATTTAGGAATCCACGGCGACACGCCATTTGTCTACATCTTTATCAGATACAACCTCATATGTTCATGGGTCGGTATCATCTAATCTATTTTATGGGATCAAGTCAGAAGACTCTCCCATGAACATGTACCTTTTTTCTTTCCGAACAACCCTCCCACTGCGATGAGGCATCTGAACTGTGTCAGTAGTTGGCACAATACTTTGTGGTTCCATGCGTTGCATTGTTGGTCGTGTTGGTAGTCCCTTGCACGTACTAGGTGAATGCTTCATCATTTCCAAGTTTATGGAGAATGACTTCATTCTTAGACTAATGGTTTCATACATATTCGTCCTCCATGAATCTCGCATTGGTACTGGCAATGACATTATTATCCTCAGGACAATATAAGTAACCACCTTTCTTTTTCCTGTATATCTTACAAACAGCATTAGTTTACACCTACTTTCTAACTTATCAGGTTCCTTTGTTAGCACGTAGGTTGGATGACATGCTAAAAATTTAACTAACAAATTCAACCAAATCTCTAGCAAATCAAGAATAAAATTTGTCAATCTAAGTTCTTCATAATTTGCCTACTAAGATACCGATTACTATTGTCTTGTGCTTGTATCCAAGTAACTTCAATCGTTGAGTAAATGTTTAATATATGCAAAGAAACTAAATCTCATCTAGCTAGCAATTACTAAGAAGTTAAATGTTTCAATCACAATTGTCAAGGTAACAATTCACTTCACTACTCCAAAACAAGCTCACAAACAATACAATCAGATCTCACAAATGAGAGAAATAGGATATTGGCTTAAACGTTGTAATGAACCAACAAAGAATGATAGAATGTTGTAAACAAACTTTAATCCTCCTAGTATTGATCAACCCATCCTATACTATCTAATCACCTTAGTCCCGGTGAATTGGAAGTTGATGAAATAAGACTCTCAAGCTATTACCTTATCAAATCTTATCTCACTCCCAATGGTTCATAGATTTTGGACCTACAAGCTATCCCCACACAAGGATTGGGTCAATACTTGCATGCAAACACACTAATCACAACATATAAATCTGTGGAATGGCTGTAATTTTGATGCCAAACAATCAAGCAATTAGTTAATATCTACACTACTTGCCTATAAAAAAGCTCTAGTATGTTGCAATTGACTAGGAGAAGGTAAACAAACATTTATTCAACTCAATAGATTCAAAACATTGTTCAACCAATATCCTAACATTGTTTAGCCACTCATACCTTTGATTAGGCTCAATTCCATTACAAGAGTAAGAGAATCAATTAAAAAATGAGGTAGAGAAGAGTATTTCCCCCAAATGTTGATCTTCGTGATAGGATCTTCAATTTTGCATCTACTTGGATGAATTATGGATTGATTCTCCCTTGATTTGATGTTTTTAGATGTTTGGAAGTGATTTGGAGTAAATAACCGCCAATTGCTCCCCGAATTCTCTTTAAAAATGCCAAAAGTTCCTAAGCAACTCGACTTCCCCCTTTTTATAGTTAGTAACAGCACCAAAAATTTTCCTCGGACTAGATCATTTCGACCGAGATGGCCAAAAACTCATAAACTTCCAGAAAATCCCACAACAGTTCGACCCAGACAGAGGAATCTCGGTCAAAATTTTGCCTATGTAGAGCAAATTCTGACCGAGACCAAAATGGGTTGTGTTGGTCCCCGGTCAGAGTCATGATTAATGCAGCGGAATATTAAATATTTTGCACTTAACTTGCTAAGGTCTCGACTCAGCAAGTACTTATAAAATATGTTTTTAAGCTCGTAAAGTACTTAGATTGTTTCAGATTATACACCAACACTTAAGGTGTTGGGTTTCAATCAACAAGTAGGTCAAGCAATAAAACAGTAAATAACACGAAGGTTATAGTGGTTTGAACAAATGTTCTACATCCACTCCACAGTCTAGTGACTGTAATTCACTAAGATTGAATACAACATGTCGGACTTGATCTCTAACTCTAAGCAGCTCTCCGTGTGGTCACAGCGCACCTTCAAGCACCTTTGATATCCATCTTCTTAATACTTCTTGGAGTGAGGACACACCTCGCAACCTCCTTGAATGTTAGATTAGGATTTTTATAGTTCTTTCTTGAACTTCTTTAATCTGCGGCAGTTGCCCGTTGACTGCTAAGTTCTTTCTTAGATAGAAAGAACTCCAAAATAATCTTGGAAGCAAGCTTCTTAGGTCTCTTGATGAAAATGGGTAGCTTTTGCAAAGCCTCAATCGGTTCTTGATCGGGAATGAATTTGACAGACTGTATGGGTATTTTTGCGTGATTGTCAAACTTTTAGTTTCTATATGAATCCTTCTATTTATAAACAGATATTCAAACATAAATGTTTGAATATTTGTCCATTAGACACTGTTTGTTGAACCGCCAATCTCCTTCCTTCTTTTTCTGAAAAGTACAAAGATGTTTTAGGTCTCTTCCTCGTTTGATTGGCTCATTCCTTATCTAGCTGATTTGTCAGAACGGATCTTTTAGTTAACATCGGAAATCCCTTTTTTATCTATTAACAAATCAACTTTTGGATTCAGGAGATTCCTTAAAACTCTTGAAGATTTGAAGATCGTCTGATTCAGCACTTTCAATCGATTGCTGGATGTTATCGGAACACTCTGCTGAGTTCGCTATTTGTCTGCTGAGTTCGCTATTTGCCTGCTGAGATCTCTGCAACCTTGCTGAAATTCAGCATTCTGTTTACTTCATTCCTTCAGCAACTTGGTTATTCGCTGAGTACCTTCAGCAATCTTCATTTTTTTGCTAGCCTTCCGAGACTTCATTGTTTGCTAGCATCCTTAGCAATCTTTGCGTGTTTGCTGAATCCTTCAACAATCTTCTCACACTTTGCTTGAGTCTTCTAGCAATCTTCTCGCACTTCATTGAATCCTTCAGCGATCTTTTCTAACTATCAACTCGATCATAATCATCTTATACAGGACTTTTACAATTTCAACACATTTCTAAGTTGCTAGAGAAAAATAACCTAGCTTTGATGCACCAAAACCAATACAAATAATTATAAGATCTAAAGGGGTACAATATTCCCAACAATTTCCCCCATTTTGGTGCGATCAAAGCCCTAATTATAACTTACTGGTCATGGGAAAGAAGACTCTTGAGTTTACAAAATATATCTAGCAATCTAACTCAGTATGTCGACTCCCTTAGACTCAAAAAGTGTTCGAAAAAGTTCCCCGTCAAAATAAGAAGGGTATTGCTCGATAAAAAATTAGTATAAGTGAATGACTTAATATATTACAGGAAACTCAACAACAATCAAGCACAAAACATATTCACACATTGAGATTAGAGCAATACTAAATTGAACACACACACATACTCAACAGTCCACATGCAATTTGCTGATTACAAAAAATGTGTAAGTTCAGCTAAGAAAATAAGCAGAATTAGACAATGAGATGTAATTGTCAATCTGGGTAAGTTTCCATTAAAAATTTCAGCAATTGAGTACAAGGAAACAAAACCTAACGCAAAAACTTTAAAATTTTTTAAGGAAAATAAGAATTACTGCTTAGTTGCGGAGGAGTCTGAATCAGCATTCTTCGAGCTGGGAGAGCCGATGACCTTGGTTAGATTGTCGATGGATTGAGCAGTGATCTTCAGGAACCTATCCACCAGAGCATCTTGCTCCTCCCTTTTAATCCTCTCACGCTCTTCATTCTTCCCATTTTCTTCTTTCTCCTCTTCTTCTTGTTGTCTTCTGATAAACACTCATTTAGTGCATTTACTGTTGTGAATCTGCTACTATTTGCCTTAGATTAGGTCGTTCAGTGATATTTCTATGCTTTATTCACATTCTTTTAGGAAATATTACGTTTGGTTAGGTATTGGGTTTTTTAAGCAGGTTTCACTCACAATTAAGCCGTTTACAGGATATGACTGAGTAACATGGAGGCAATCGATGTTGTTTGCATCAGTAAGAGAAAGAAGTGAGAAAAGACCAAAGAAAACCACTGTTTCAATGGAAACCTGTAACGAAAGCAGTTGATGTTCAAAGAAGCAGTCACGGATTCCTCCACAAATGGAATTCGAGCTAATAGAGCATGGCAATAGATAGATTTTTGAGTTAGATTTTTGAGCTAAAAGGGCGAGGTTCGTGACAGGAATGGCAACCCAAATACATAATCAACGGTCGCCGATATCACAGCTAGGTCGCTGATCGTGTAATTTCCCTTATTTTTGGCACGGTGCAGAGATGGCGACCCGGGCACACGCTTGGCGGTCGCCTTCGTCGTCTTACGGGTCGCCGATCATGACTTTTTTTACAAAAATTGATCCAAATCTCATATCTTTTTGGGATCGAAGAAGATAAGTATAAATAGAGGCTTCTAAGACTAAAAAATGACCCTTCACCATATTTTTGAGAGACGAACCTCTGGAGAAAGCTAGAACGGAGCAGACCTGAAGAGAGAAGATTGAAGACTTGAAATCGAAGACTGCGGGTTTTTGGTTTTCATGTTTTCTATATTTTTCACTCTTTACTTCTCGGTTTTTATCGAGCTTAGCATGATTGGCTAAGTCCTTTGTGGATTCTAGGGTTTTGAAACTTTGTTGAACGTTATCCAATTATTCATCTGATTAGATTTTTCTTTTCCATTGATATTTTCATTATGGCTGAGTTTTCATTAATTACCTGATATTGGCCATTGATTGTAATTCGAATTGGTGATTTTTGAACCGAGAGGTCTAGGTTATCAATTAGATGCAGGATAATTAGATTTGATAAATTAAATATCAGAGAGGAATTTGAATTATTAAAGGGTTGAAAGATCTAAGGTTTTTATCAAGAGTAAAAGTCCTCTTGCGCATCCGAGAGGAGTCACTAGGTCTTTTATATCTAAGTTATGGTTTAGAATTCGAGAGAATCGCCTGATAACATAAATGAGATCAACCCATATTTTTGGAAATTAAATTGGAATTGGATTGAATGAATGTTGCATAATTATTCATCATAGTGGATTGCCCTGGAATCCTATTTTCTCTATATTTTCTAATCTCAACGTTTTTATGTTTTTTTCAATTAATTACTTTTCAAACCGCCTAGTTTAAATAAACAAACTCCTTTACCGATTTGTCTAGATATTAGTAATATATCTTTGTTTTAGTGCTCGGTTATATTTCGAGCCTGCAATCCTTGTGTTCGATAAATTATTACTTGCCCTCTCCAGTGGTCTGTACACTTGCAGAATAGCGTGTTGCAAAATACGCTATCAAGTTTATGGTGCCGTTGTCAGGGATTGTATAGATTTATAATTGACACTAATTCTGATATTGAGTTACTAATCTAGATTTTATTTTACCCATATTTTAGTTTTATTTCCTGTGCTGGTCACTTCTGGTATTTTCTTTCAGGTAGTATATGCGAACCAGGTCAAAAGGTCTTCCCATTGAGCCTATAGATCCGGAGATCGAAGCTTCTTAACAAAGGAATTCCGCCAGAGGAAAGTTAGAATTCCTGATGGCTGATAATCAAGCATCACATATTGCAGAGTTGCAGAGACAGCTACAGGAGATAAATTTGAAGCTCCAGGAGCGGGAAGCTCAAGCAGTGCCTTCCGAGGCAACCATTGATGAGATGTATGAGCCTATAACTTATAGGCATCGCCATGCAGATTTTGGGCTGAAGGTGAACACGCCCAACTTTGAGCTGAAGACTGGTTTGATTCACATTGCCCAGCAGAACCAGTTCGGAGGGCTACCATCTGAAGACCCTCATGTACACATCCAGTCTTTCCTGCTACTGTGTGACACAGTCAAGCATAATCAAGTGCCTGCTGACTACATCAGACTGCGGTTGTTCTCCTTCTCACTACGTGATAGAGCCTTGTCTTGGTATCTATTGCTGGACCGCAGCGAGATCACTACCTGGGAGGAGCTTTGCAGGTTGTTTCTGATTCGGTTCTTTCCACCCAGCAAGACTATCAGGCTGCAGACTCAAATTACCCAGTTCAGACAATTTTCTGGAGAGTCTCTCTACGAGGCATGGGAGCGCTACAAGGATCTGCTGTGCACCTGCCCTTGCCATGGATTTACTGAGAAGTAGCAGGTTTGCTATTTCTATGGGGGACTTGATAACGAGACCCAGAAGCATGTGAATGCTTCAGCTGGAGGGTCCCTTACTGCTAGACCTCTTCAGGAAGGGTTAAGACTGCTAGAAACTATGGTAAAGAGTGAATATAACTGGCCTGCGAATAGAAATGAGCGCAGAGTGGCAGCAGTTGATGACACTGGAGATTTGGCTGCTGAAGTCAGATTGATGAGACAGGAGGTAGCTTCTTCTACTAAGTTACTAGAGACCCATCTCAGTGAGCTGGAGAAAAATAAACCTCAGTATGGGTTCGAACAGGGGGCTGAAGTTCAGGATGAGGATGCAAATTTTGTCTATCAGAGGAACTTCAACAACAACAGGGGGTACCCGGCAGGGAACAAGGCCTACCACCACAACAACAGGAACCATCCCAATCTCTCCTTAGCTAATCCGAATAATCACTACAGCCCCCGCAGGGATTTTCTGTAACCAATGGGGCGATTAATGAGCCTAAGGAGCCGAGCATCAGGGAACTCCTCACTTAATTTATTGCGGTGTCTAATACCAAGACAAGCAAGATGGAAGGGGATATTTTGGAGTTGCAGACCAATATGGGTGAGAAGGGAAAACATTTGAAGCAGATTGATACTCAGATTTCCCAGATTACCAAGGCGATTGGCAACCAGCACACCCCTGGACAGTTCCCTAGTAATATTGTGGTGAACCCGAGGGATCATTGCAACGCCATTGCGATTCATAGTGGAAAGGTATATGAAGGTCCATCCATGCCAGCCAATATGTCTGTGCAACCTGAAGTAGCACAGCCCGATGTAGTTCTTCCTGAAGAAGAACAATTGAAGAGGAGCAAGGGTACTTGTCCCGAAGATAATACCAAACCTGTTGGACCAGTTTCTGTTACATTCCCACAGAGGTTTGCGAAGAAGCAAAAGGATGAGAGATATAAGAGATTTCTGGAGCACATGAATAAAATCCACATCAATTTACCTCTTATTGAAGTGGTGCAGGAAATTCCTGGGTATATGAAGTTTCTGAAAGATATGGTCATCCAGAAGAAGCCATTCGGGGTATTCAAGACAGTCAAGTTGTTCAAGGAATGCAGCGCTATAATCCAGAAGAAAATGCCAATAAAAAAGGCAGATCCGGGATGCTTCTCAGTCCCTTGTACCATTGGGGGGCAAAATTTTGAGAAGGTCCTCTGTGACTCGGGGGCTAGCATCAACCTGATGCCCCTTTCTATTTTCAAAAAGCTCCAGATTATGAACATTAAACCTCCCACCATCAAGCTACAAATGGTTGATCGATCAGTAACCTACCCTAAACGGGTAGTTGAAGATGTGTTGGTGAAGGTTGGCCAGTTTATCTTTCCCGCTGATTTTGTGGTTCTAGATATGGAGGAGGACAAGGATATCCCGCTTATACTTGGGAGACCATTCCTAAATATGGCTGACACTCTGATCGATGTGAAGAGAGGAGAACTGAGTCTGAGAGTGAATGACGAGAAAGTCACATTCTATATATGCTAGGCAATGGAGAAGCATGACTGTGAGGGGTACTTCGAGGAATGTAATATGATTCAGGTTACGTATCCTTTTGACTGGATTCCAAATACTGATTTAACTGATCCTTAGGTTCATTACTATTGTGTCTAGCTACAGACAATAAATAAAGCTCTTGTTGGGAGGCAACCCAACTTTTATTGTTTCTAGTTGTTTAAATTTGTGTCATTTCTCCCTATTTTTATGTTTTACGTTCACTTGTGGTTTTTGAGTTTGTTTGGTGCAGGAAAAGAGTTAGAAATGCTGGGATTGACTGAAAATTGCAAAAATGGCGACCGAGGAGCAGATGCGGCAGTTCATGGCCCGCTTCCCGCAGTAGTGGATGCCACTGCAGTGAGGATGTTTTGAGGTCTCACACACATCTCCGTGATCTTTTTCCCCACAAACTTATTCCTTCCTTCGTATCGAATAATGTGATCGGGCGATGTGTGTTTCTACCCTTTTTCTTTTCTTTTTCTTTACTTTTTGAAATTTTACCTGCACTAATTGTATTAACGTGAACCGTCAGTGATGTATTTGTTTAAATTTTGTAATGTTTTAGTTTCTCTTTTATTTTTAGTGGCTCTGTACTTGGAAAATCTATTACTCTTTTGCACTGTGTCGGGATGTGGATGGTTGGCAAGGGTTGTATTCGCATATTATTGATCAAGTTTATGATGACAAGTGACAACTATTTCTTTCTCGTGAAACTTACATTATTGAACTACGCATGAATTAATGAGGCGTATACATTTGTGGAATTAATTCTGGCCTCTAGGATATGTTTAAGCCTGTGAGAATTTGAGCCTGTGATTTGTTTGAATGAGATTAAGTCACTATACGCTTGCCTCTAGAACTTGCCTTGGTTTCTGTCTCAAAATTGCATAGAGAGTGTCATGGACTTAGAAATGATCTTAGGCCATCGTTTCATGAGCCTCATTAAACCCAAACACTAACCCATTACATAATCCTTTTCTAAGCCCGTTGAGCCGTTAAACCTTTCTTTCTAAACCGGATGATAGGAGGTGTGGATGGAATAGTATGGGTATGTGTTGATGATAGGTGGTGAAACTAGATAGTTCATAGTCAAGCATTGTCCAAAAAAGCTTTTAGTGGACAATAAATTCAAAGAAATAGAAGAGAAAAGAGTGATGAATAATCCAATAAAATGCACAAAGTGTGCATAATGTCATTGTTGAGTTTATTAATGCATAAAATGTGCATAAGTGTCATTGTTGAGTTTGAATCCTATTGAATTGTACTTATGGGATGTGTAGTCTTTTAGTTGAGTTATGGTATATTGTATGAGTCAATTAATCAATGAGTGTGGTATGTGATGAGGAGTACTCGTGTGAATGGAGTTATAAGGTTGCATTTATTCAATCTTTTAGCCAAAGATTCCATACCTTTCACCTATATGCCTGCATTAGAACCTAGAATAAAGACCTTTTTTATCTTTGTCCTAACACTCCCAAAGTCAGTGGAGAGTATACACAAGCCTGTCTTACACTTTAAGCGAAATTTGAGTGCTACACTTTCCTGTGAGAAGCAGATTTCTAGAGGTCCAGATTGAAACTATGAACAACTGCACTTTTGTTGGTGTAGGAATCACAACCCTCTTTGTGTCTGAAACAATTTTTGATCAATAAATGCACCCCTCGTGTTTACCTTTTCTTTTATTTGTTTTCCTCATTTTTCGAGGACGAACAATAGTTTAAGTTTGGGGGGGTTGATAAACACTCATTTTGTGCATTTACTGCTGTGAATCTGCTAGCTATTTGCCTTAGATTAGGTCGTTCAGTGATATTTCTATGCTTTATTCACATTCGTTTAGGAAATATTACGTTTGGTTTGGTTTTGGGTTTTTTTTTGCACGTATCACACACAAATAAGCCGTTTACAGGATATGACTGAGTACCATGGAGGCAATCGATGCTCGTTTGCATCAGGAAGAGGAAGAAGTGAGAAAAGACCAAAGAAAAACAACTGTTTCAATGGAAACCCGTACCGAAAGTAGTTGATGTTCAAAGAAGCAGTCACGAATTTCTCCACAAATGGAATTCGAGCTAATAGAGCCTGGCAATAGATAGATTTTTGAGTTAGCTTTTGAATGCATCTGGAATAGGGTCAATCGAAGTTCGGAAGCAAAAGTTATAGCTAAAACCATGAGACTGCGTAGAAGGGGCGAGATTCGTGACAGGAATGGCGACCCAAATACATAAACGGCGGTCGTCGATATCGCAGCTAGGTTGCTAATCGTGTAATTTCCCTTATTTTTGGCACGGTGCAGAGATGGCGACCCGGGCACACGCTTGGCGGTCGCCATCATCGTCTTACGGGTCGCCAATTGTGACTTTTTCGGCGAAAATTGATCCAAGTCTCATATCTTTTTTGGTTTGAAGAAGATAAGAAAAAATAGAGCCTTCCAAGAGTCAAAAACGACCTTTCACCATATTTTTAAGAGACGAACCTCTGGAGAAAGCTAGAACGAAGAAGACTTGAAGAGCCAAGATTGAAGACTTGAAATCGAAGACTGCGGGTTTCGGGTTTTCATATTTTTCTATAGTTTTTTACTCTTTACTTCTTGGTTTTTATGGAACTTAACATGATTGGCTAAGTCCTCTATGGATTCTAGGGTTTTGAAACTTTGTTGAACGTTATTCAATTATTCATCTGATTTGATTTTCCTTTTCCATTGATATTTTTATTATGGCTGAGTTTTCATTAATTACCTGATATTGGCCATTGATTGTAATTCGAATTGGTGATTTTTGAACCGAGAGGTCTAGGTTATCAATTAGATGCAGGATAATTAGACTTGATAAATTAAATATCCGAGAGGAATTTAAATTATTAAAGGGTTGAAAGATCTAAGGTTTTTATCAAGAGTAAAAGTCCTCTTGCACATCCGAGAGGAGTCACTAGGCCTTTTATATCTAAGTTTTGGTTTATAATTCGAGAGAATCGCCTGATAACATAAATGAGATTAACCCATATTTTTGGAAATTAAATTGGAATTGGATTGAATGAATGTTGCATAATTATTCATCATAGTGGATTGCCCTGGAATCCTATTTTCTCTATATTTTCTAATCTCAACGTTTTTATGTTTTTTTCAATTAATTACTTTTCAAACCGCCTAGTTTAAATAAACAAACTCCTTTACCGATTTGTCTAGATATTAGTAATATATCTTTGTTTTAGTGCTCGGTTATATTTAGAGCCTGCAATCCTTGTGTTCGATAAATTATTACTTGCCCTCTCCAGTGGTCTGTACACTTGCAGAATAGCGTGTTGCAAAATACGCTATCAAGTTTATGGTGCCGTTGTCAGGGATTGTATAGATTTATAATTGACACTAATTCTGATATTGAGTTACTAATCTAGATTTTATTTTACCCATATTTTAGTTTTATTTCCTGTGCTGGTCACTTCTGGTATTTTCTTTCAGGTAGTATATGCGAACCAGGTCAAAAGGTCTTCCCATTGAGCCTATAGATCCGGAGATCGAAGCTTCTTAACAAAGGAATTCCGCCAGAGGAAAGTTAGAATTCCTGATGGCTGATAATCAAGCATCACATATTGCAGAGTTGCAGAGACAGCTACAGGAGATAAATTTGAAGCTCCAGGAGCGGGAAGCTCAAGCAGTGCCTTCCGAGGCAACCATTGATGAGATGTATGAGCCTATAACTTATAGGCATCGCCATGCAGATTTTGGGCTGAAGGTGAACACGCCCAACTTTGAGCTGAAGACTGGTTTGATTCACATTGCCCAGCAGAACCAGTTCGGAGGGCTACCATCTGAAGACCCTCATGTACACATCCAGTCTTTCCTGCTACTGTGTGACACAGTCAAGCATAATCAAGTGCCTGCTGACTACATCAGACTGCGGTTGTTCTCCTTCTCACTACGTGATAGAGCCTTGTCTTGGTATCTATTGCTGGACCGCAGCGAGATCACTACCTGGGAGGAGCTTTGCAGGTTGTTTCTGATTCGGTTCTTTCCACCCAGCAAGACTATCAGGCTGCAGACTCAAATTACCCAGTTCAGACAATTTTCTGGAGAGTCTCTCTACGAGGCATGGGAGCGCTACAAGGATCTGCTGTGCACCTGCCCTTGCCATGGATTTACTGAGAAGTAGCAGGTTTGCTATTTCTATGGGGGACTTGATAACGAGACCCAGAAGCATGTGAATGCTTCAGCTGGAGGGTCCCTTACTGCTAGACCTCTTCAGGAAGGGTTAAGACTGCTAGAAACTATGGTAAAGAGTGAATATAACTGGCCTGCGAATAGAAATGAGCGCAGAGTGGCAGCAGTTGATGACACTGGAGATTTGGCTGCTGAAGTCAGATTGATGAGACAGGAGGTAGCTTCTTCTACTAAGTTACTAGAGACCCATCTCAGTGAGCTGGAGAAAAATAAACCTCAGTATGGGTTCGAACAGGGGGCTGAAGTTCAGGATGAGGATGCAAATTTTGTCTATCAGAGGAACTTCAACAACAACAGGGGGTACCCGGCAGGGAACAAGGCCTACCACCACAACAACAGGAACCATCCCAATCTCTCCTTAGCTAATCCGAATAATCACTACAGCCCCCGCAGGGATTTTCTGTAACCAATGGGGCGATTAATGAGCCTAAGGAGCCGAGCATCAGGGAACTCCTCACTTAATTTATTGCGGTGTCTAATACCAAGACAAGCAAGATGGAAGGGGATATTTTGGAGTTGCAGACCAATATGGGTGAGAAGGGAAAACATTTGAAGCAGATTGATACTCAGATTTCCCAGATTACCAAGGCGATTGGCAACCAGCACACCCCTGGACAGTTCCCTAGTAATATTGTGGTGAACCCGAGGGATCATTGCAACGCCATTGCGATTCATAGTGGAAAGGTATATGAAGGTCCATCCATGCCAGCCAATATGTCTGTGCAACCTGAAGTAGCACAGCCCGATGTAGTTCTTCCTGAAGAAGAACAATTGAAGAGGAGCAAGGGTACTTGTCCCGAAGACAATACCAAACCTGTTGGACCAGTTTCTGTTACATTCCCACAGAGGTTTGCGAAGAAGCAAAAGGATGAGAGATATAAGAGATTTCTGGAGCACATGAATAAAATCCACATCAATTTACCTCTTATTGAAGTGGTGCAGGAAATTCCTGGGTATATGAAGTTTCTGAAAGATATGGTCATCCAGAAGAAGCCATTCGGGGTATTCAAGACAGTCAAGTTGTTCAAGGAATGCAGCGCTATAATCCAGAAGAAAATGCCAATAAAAAAGGCAGATCCGGGATGCTTCTCAGTCCCTTGTACCATTGGGGGGCAAAATTTTGAGAAGGTCCTCTGTGACTCGGGGGCTAGCATCAACCTGATGCCCCTTTCTATTTTCAAAAAGCTCCAGATTATGAACATTAAACCTCCCACCATCAAGCTACAAATGGTTGATCGATCAGTAACCTACCCTAAACGGGTAGTTGAAGATGTGTTGGTGAAGGTTGGCCAGTTTATCTTTCCCGCTGATTTTGTGGTTCTAGATATGGAGGAGGACAAGGATATCCCGCTTATACTTGGGAGACCATTCCTAAATATGGCTGACACTCTGATCGATGTGAAGAGAGGAGAACTGAGTCTGAGAGTGAATGACGAGAAAGTCACATTCTATATATGCTAGGCAATGGAGAAGCATGACTGTGAGGGGTACTTCGAGGAATGTAATATGATTCAGGTTACGTATCCTTTTGACTGGATTCCAAATACTGATTTAACTGATCCTTAGGTTCATTACTATTGTGTCTAGCTACAGACAATAAATAAAGCTCTTGTTGGGAGGCAACCCAACTTTTATTGTTTCTAGTTGTTTAAATTTGTGTCATTTCTCCCTATTTTTATGTTTTACGTTCACTTGTGGTTTTTGAGTTTGTTTGGTGCAGGAAAAGAGTTAGAAATGCTGGGATTGACTGAAAATTGCAAAAATGGCGACCGAGGAGCAGATGCGGCAGTTCATGGCCCGCTTCCCGCAGTAGTGGATGCCACTGCAGTGAGGATGTTTTGAGGTCTCACACACATCTCCGTGATCTTTTTCCCCACAAACTTATTCCTTCCTTCGTATCGAATAATGTGATCGGGCGATGTGTGTTTCTACCCTTTTTCTTTTCTTTTTCTTTACTTTTTGAAATTTTACCTGCACTAATTGTATTAACGTGAACCGTCAGTGATGTATTTGTTTAAATTTTGTAATGTTTTAGTTTCTCTTTTATTTTTAGTGGCTCTGTACTTGGAAAATCTATTACTCTTTTGCACTGTGTCGGGATGTGGATGGTTGGCAAGGGTTGTATTCGCATATTATTGATCAAGTTTATGATGACAAGTGACAACTATTTCTTTCTCGTGAAACTTACATTATTGAACTACGCATGAATTAATGAGGCGTATACATTTGTGGAATTAATTCTGGCCTCTAGGATATGTTTAAGCCTGTGAGAATTTGAGCCTGTGATTTGTTTGAATGAGATTAAGTCACTATACGCTTGCCTCTAGAACTTGCCTTGGTTTCTGTCTCAAAATTGCATAGAGAGTGTCATGGACTTAGAAATGATCTTAGGCCATCGTTTCATGAGCCTCATTAAACCCAAACACTAACCCATTACATAATCCTTTTCTAAGCCCGTTGAGCCGTTAAACCTTTCTTTCTAAACCGGATGATAGGAGGTGTGGATGGAATAGTATGGGTATGTGTTGATGATAGGTGGTGAAACTAGATATTTCATAGTCAAGCATTGTCCAAAAAAGCTTTTAGTGGACAATAGATTCAAAGAAATAGAAGAGAAAAGAGTGATGAATAATCCAATAAAATGCACAAAGTGTGCATAATGTCATTGTTGAGTTTATTAATGCATAAAATGTGCATAAGTGTCATTGTTGAGTTTGAATCCTATTGAATTGTACTTATGGGATGTGTAGTCTTTTAGTTGAGTTATGGTATATTGTATGAGTCAATTAATCAATGAGTGTGGTATGTGATGAGGAGTACTCGTGTGAATGGAGTTATAAGGTTGCATTTATTCAATCTTTTAGCCAAAGATTCCATACCTTTCACCTATATGCCTGCATTAGAACCTAGAATAAAGACCTTTTTTATCTTTGTCCTAACACTCCCAAAGTCAGTGGAGAGTATACACAAGCCTGTCTTACACTTTAAGCGAAATTTGAGTGCTACACTTTCCTGTGAGAAGCAGATTTCTAGAGGTCCAGATTGAAACTATGAACAACTGCACTTTTGTTGGTGTAGGAATCACAACCCTCTTTGTGTCTGAAACAATTTTTGATCAATAAATGCACCCCTCGTGTTTACCTTTTCTTTTATTTGTTTTCCTCATTTTTTGAGGACGAACAATAGTTTAAGTTTGGGGGGTTGATAAACACTCATTTTGTGCATTTACTGCTGTGAATCTGCTAGCTATTTGCCTTAGATTAGGTCGTTCAGTGATATTTCTATGCTTTATTCACATTCGTTTAGGAAATATTACGTTTGGTTTGGTTTTGGGTTTTTTTTGCACGTATCACACACAAATAAGCCGTTTACAGGATATGACTGAGTACCATGGAGGCAATCGATGCTCGTTTGCATCAGGAAGAGGAAGAAGTGAGAAAAGACCAAAGAAAAACAACTGTTTCAATGGAAACCCGTACCGAAAGTAGTTGATGTTCAAAGAAGCAGTCACGAATTTCTCCACAAATGGAATTCGAGCTAATAGAGCCTGGCAATAGATAGATTTTTGAGTTAGCTTTTGAATGCATCTGGAATAGGGTCAATCGAAGTTCGGAAGCAAAAGTTATAGCTAAAACCATGAGACTGCGTAGAAGGGGCGAGATTCGTGACAGGAATGGCGACCCAAATACATAAACGGCGGTCGTCGATATCGCAGCTAGGTTGCTAATCGTGTAATTTCCCTTATTTTTGGCACGGTGCAGAGATGGCGACCCGGGCACACGCTTGGCGGTCGCCATCATCGTCTTACGGGTCGCCAATTGTGACTTTTTCGGCGAAAATTGATCCAAGTCTCATATCTTTTTTGGTTTGAAGAAGATAAGAAAAAATAGAGCCTTCCAAGAGTCAAAAACGACCTTTCACCATATTTTTAAGAGACGAACCTCTGGAGAAAGCTAGAACGAAGAAGACTTGAAGAGCCAAGATTGAAGACTTGAAATCGAAGACTGCGGGTTTCGGGTTTTCATATTTTTCTATAGTTTTTTACTCTTTACTTCTTGGTTTTTATGGAACTTAACATGATTGGCTAAGTCCTCTATGGATTCTAGGGTTTTGAAACTTTGTTGAACGTTATTCAATTATTCATCTGATTTGATTTTCCTTTTCCATTGATATTTTTATTATGGCTGAGTTTTCATTAATTACCTGATATTGGCCATTGATTGTAATTCGAATTGGTGATTTTTGAACCGAGAGGTCTAGGTTATCAATTAGATGCAGGATAATTAGACTTGATAAATTAAATATCCGAGAGGAATTTAAATTATTAAAGGGTTGAAAGATCTAAGGTTTTTATCAAGAGTAAAAGTCCTCTTGCACATCCGAGAGGAGTCACTAGGCCTTTTATATCTAAGTTTTGGTTTATAATTCGAGAGAATCGCCTGATAACATAAATGAGATTAACCCATATTTTTGGAAATTAAATTGGAATTGGATTGAATGAATGTTGCATAATTATTCATCATAGTGGATTGCCCTGGAATCCTATTTTCTCTATATTTTCTAAACTTAACATTTTTCTGTTTTTTTCAATTAATTACTTTTCAAACCGCCTAGTTTAAATAAACAAACTCCTTTACCAATTTGTCAATATACTAGTAATATATCTATGTTTTAGTGCTTGGTTATATTTCGAGCCTGCAATCCTTGTGTTCGATAAATTATTACTTGCCCTCTCCAGTGGTCTATACAATTGCAGAATAGCGTGTTGCAAAATACGCTATCATCTTCTCAGATCTTCCTCCAGCATGCGACGAGCTTCAAGATGAATTCGTCTTTCTTCTTATTCATTGAGCCTTTCAGCTTGTTGAGCCATCCTTCAATCTTTCCCCTCTTTGATCGCAGCAAAAAGGTCAGTGGAGAAATATACGAAGTCTTCTGATAGTGATGAGCATAGTTCTTCTTTGGCTTTTTCCACCTTAGCTTCAACTTTTGCTTCTACGACTGCATCAATATATATCTGGATATCCCTCTAAAAAGTGCTTGAGTTCAAAGGCTCGATAGTTACAACCGGGGATCTCTCAGTTGTAATCACTTGGCTGGAAGTTGACAAATTTTCTGTAGACTTGGCTATCTCCTAAGACTGTTCATCAAATTGATCAACAAATTTGTTTTCCACAGGCTCAGATTCTTCAGCAACTTTCTCAAAAGATTGTTTATCTTCAGATTTGGAGTGGAAGATTCCGACCTAGGCTCATATATGACCATGCGTGTAGGAAGGCATGCCAAAGTATTCAGCAGACAGGCTCGGAATTCCATCGTCTTTTGCTCCTCCTCAGTTTTCTTCTTAGCCAATCTGGCCAGCAACTCAGCAGCTGCAGCAGCCTGCTTCCTTATCGCGGGAGACCTCAGCACTATCCCTGAAGTAGAAGGCCCACCAACCAGTGCATACTCTGATGGTGGTAAAGAATTCTCTCCCAATGCAACACAGTGCCTCTTCATCTTCCTTACGCATTCTACTGTCTGCCTTTCTGTATCTTGCCTTTTGGATGTCTAATCCATCCAGACATCGGCCCAATCCTCTTAACTTCTCCAATAGTTCAAACCCATGCTAGCCATCATTATACAAGTGCTTTTCAGAGTATACAGCACATCAATTCTAATCTAGCTATTACATAGATCATCACGTAGCTGTCTTCACCCTCAATCCAAGGTTTCGAACATGCACCTCGTAGACCTTCTGTGGTAATGCTTTTGTTAATGGATCTACTAGATCTTCCTTTGTGTCTATCTTCTCAATTAGCAAATCACCCATTCCTATTATTTCTCGTATGATATGATACTTCCACTCAATGGGTTTAGCTGCCTTGTAAGTTCGTGGTTCCTTCAAATTTGACATTGTACCAGAGTTATCACAATACACCATGATAATCTTGGGCAAATGAGGAATCGTGTCCAACTCCAAAAGGATGTTTCGGAGCCATACTGCTTCTTTTGAAGATTATGAAGCTGCAACGTACTAAGCTTCCATGGTAGACTCAGCAATGCATTTTTGCTTTGCATTCCTCCATGATTTGGCTCCACCTTCTAAAGTAAACATATAACCAGATGTAGATTTCTTTTTCGTTCTGATCTACCAGGAAATTTGAATCTATATAACCCACAGGGCACAAATTCTCAGAATAGAGAACGAGACAATAGTCAGTGCGCTTGTCAAGGGTTAAACTGAAATCTTGCTACCATGCTAACGGCAAAGCAGATATCTGGTCTCGTGCAAAACAAAGCCTACATGAGATTTCTGACTGCAAAAGCTTACGGAACCTTACTCATATCATCTTTCTCATTTTGTGTCTTAGGACACTGATCCTAAGAAAGATGAACGCCATGTCTTAAAAATAACAAGCCTTTTTGGCAATTTGCATGTTGAAACTAGCATTTATACTATCCACATATAAAGCTTAAGATAATGTAAACATCCTCTGCTTGCAAACATGCAAGACTTTAGCACCTAACATGTAACCGGCTTCTCCAAGATCCATCATCTAGAACTATTCGAATGACCACCCTTTTATGTCAAATAGTACCTCCACATTGTCGCCAAATAGGAAAATATCATCCACATGAAGTGTGAGGAACACCACGCTTTCATTAACACATAGACGATGCACACAACTCTCGTTTGAACAATGTGAAAATACATAAGACTTAATTAATTGGTTAATATGTAAGTTCCATGATCGTGAAACTTGTTTAAATTCTTACAAGGACTTCTAAAGCTATCAGACAAAATGCTCATCGCCATCTTACACATATCCTTTTGGCCGTTTTATATAGATGTCACGATCTTCCTCAAGGCACCCGTTTAGAAATGCGATTTTAACATTCATCTGCCAGATTTCTAAGTCAATATGTGCTGCTATGGCAAGGAGTATCTGAATGAACTTGAACATGGCTACAGTGAGAAGGTTTTGCCATAGTATACGCAATTTTTCTTACTATAACCATTCGCCACCAACCTAACTTTATAAGCCGTAACTTCACCACTCGCTCATTCCTTTCAACTTATTTGCAACCTATTGCTCAAAACTCATTTGGTAGCTCAATTTTCTAGTATAAATCTATAGCTGTTATAGATTATATTTAGAATCCACGGTGACATGCCATTTGTCTACATCTTTATCAAATATAACCTCATCGTATGTCCATGGGTCGGTATCATCTAATCTATTTTATGGAATCAAATCAAAAGACTCTCCCACGAATATGTACCTTTTGGTTTTCGAACAACCCTCCCACTGCGATGAGGCATCTGAACTATGTCAGTAGTTGGCACAGTACTTTGTGGTTCCATGCCTTGCATTGGTGGTCGTGTTGGTAGTCCCTCGCCAGTACTAGGTGAATCTACCTCAACACGGGGCTTTTCTGATATAATCGCTTCATCATTTCCAAGTTTATGAAGAATGATTTCATTCTTAGACTTATGGTTTCTTACATATTCGTCCTCCATGAATCTTGCATTGGTACTGACAATGACTTTATGATTCTCAGGACAATATAAGTAACCACCTTTCTTTTGTTTGTATATCCTAATAATAGCATTAGCTTACACCTACTTTCTAACTTATCAGGTTTATTTGTCAGCACGTAGCTGGATGACAAGCTAAAAATTCGACTAACAAATTCAACCAAATCTCTAGCAAATCTAGAATAAAATTTATCAATCCAAGTTTTTCTTAATTTTCCTACTTAGATTACCGGTTACTATTGTGTTGTGCTTGTATCTAAGTAACTTCAATCGTTCAGTAAATGTTTAGTCTAGGCAAAGAAACTAAATCTCATCTAGCTAGGAATTACTAAGAAATTAAATGCTGCAATTTCAATTGTCAAGGTAACAATTCACTTCACTTCTCCAAAACAATCTCACGAACAATACGATCAAATCTTACAAATTGCTGGAAATCACAAATGAGAGATATAGGATATTGGCTTAAACGTTGTAATGAAACAACAAAGAATGATAGAATGTTGTAAACAAACTTTAATCCTCCTAGTAACGATCAACCCACCCTATACTATCTAATCCCCTTAGTACCGTGAATTAGGAGTTGATGAAATAAGACTCTCAAGCTTTTATGTTATCAAATCTTATCTCACTCCCAATGGTTCGTGGATTTCGGACCTACAAGCTATCCCCGCACATGGATTGGGTCAACACTTGCATGTAAACATACTAATCACGACATCTAAATCCGCGGAATGGCTGCAATTTCAATGCTAAACAATCAAGCAATCGGTTAATGCCTACACTACTTGACTCTGAAAAAGCTCTAGTATGTTGCAATTGACTATGAGAAGGTAAACAAACATTCATTCCACTCAATAGATTCAAAACATTGTTCAACCAATATCCTAAAATTATTTAGCCACTTAAACCTTTGATTAGGCCCAATTCCATTACAAGAGTAAAAGAATCCATTACAAAAGAAGGTTGAGAAGAGTATTTCCCCCAAATGTTGATCTTCGTGATTGGATCTTCAATTTGCATCTACTTGGATGGTTTATGCATCGATTATCCCTTGATTTGATGTTTGGAGATGTTTGAAAGTGATTTGGAGTGAATAACAGCCTATTTCTCCCCTAATTCTCTTTCAAAAATGTAAAAGTTCCTAACCAACTCGATTTCCCCCTTTTTATAGTAAGTAGCAACACCAAAACTTCGTCCGGGACAAGATCATTTCTACCGAGATGCCCAAAAACTCTGAAACTTTCAGAAAATCCCGCAATAGTTCACCTTAGACAGAGAAATCTAAATCGAAATTTTGCTTCTGTAGAGCAAATTTTGACTGAGACCAAAATAGTTTGGGTCAAAATCTGCCCTACAGAGGCAAAATTTTGACCAAGCCAAAACGGGTTAGGTCGATAGACCTAACCATTTCAAAAAGAGTTTTATTTCTTCTTTCTCCTATACCATTTTGTTGAGGGGTTCCTGGTGCAGTCCACTAGAACGTAATCCCATTATCTGAAATATACTGCAAGAACTTGTTATTGAGGTATTCTCCACCACGATCCTATCGTAGTGTCTTGATAGTCTTACTTAGCTTCATCTCTACTTTTGTCTTGAATTATTAGAATATCTCAAAGCATTCAGACTTGTAGCAAAGCAAGTAGATGTATCTGAATCTTGAGTAATTGTCAATATATGTGACGAAGTACTCATAACCTCCACGAGCTTGCGTGAACATTGGTCCATATAAGTCATAGTGGATCAATTCCTACACATCCTCTGCTCGAGCCTCACTTTCCTTAAAAGGACTGGTCGTCATCTTACCCACTTTGCAGGATTCACAAACTTGATGAGGTACTAGTTGGAAAGAATCCAAGACACCATCACCTGCTAGTCTTCTAATCCTCTTTAGACTGATGTGACCGAGTCTCAAGTGCAAGAAATATGTTTGATCCTCATCAGAAGAAGAAAATTTTTTCTTTAAGTGATTATTATTCTTGGATGAGTTAGATACAACGTTCACAGAAGATTTATACAAACAATTTATGATATAGAGAGAGTCAATCAATTTTCCACGACAGATAACATTGTTATGACCAATGATTGAAACACCATTATGAAAAATAATTGAATATCCATCGATAAATAACTTGAAGACTGAAATTAAGTTCTACCGAAAAAACAGCACAACTAAAACATCTCTCAAAATCAAAACATTGTTTTCAAAGCATAAAGTAAATCTCCAATGGCTACTGCTGAGACTTACACTCCGCTGCCCATGGAGATGGTCACCTCGTCATGTTTCAGATGCCTTGTCAGCACGAACCCCTACAAAGTATAACAAACATGATTAGTAGCTCCAGTATCCACTACCCACGAATGGGTACAAACTGGTAGTGACAACATAATTTTTTGCCATTCTGAATATGAGAATAGTTGTAGTTATGATTCGATGAGAGTAAGGATAGGTAACATGTTTGTGATATGATATTCTTTAAATACAAAATCAGAGTCCCTCTGAAGAGGCCTCTCGACTCTGCACATTCTCTAACATAAATACGACTATTCGCATACATCCATCGATATGACTTCCTGATGGTTCATCTTCCAAGACATGCATTTTGAAAAATTATGATATTTCTAAAACTATTGTCAGGCATTGAAATATAAGATAGAACGACCTTTCAGATGCTAAGACTTGATGAGGACTGAGGAAATGGACTGTACAGAAATCCATCTTGAGCTAATGGTTAGTAGATATGAAACCATTCAGTTTAATGATTGTAAGTTAGATGTTCACTCAATTTGATCTATTTACACTTAGCTCTTCTCATTTGTAAATAAGAATGATTAAATTGATTTGCAAAAGGCTGAAAAAATTGCAACTACTTAACTAATCATGATAATAGAAGGAGAGACTGAACATAAGAGTAGATAAAATTAGTTTTTATAGAGAATACTACTTTAACACATTGAGTACAGATTGATGCGCTACTCTAGTTAATACTCAAGCATCTAAGAACATTGACGAAGAGGTAGTTTCTAGATGATTATTCTCATTCAGAACTTAGTGTTTATGCTCCTCCAACCCAAGTAGCGCCAACTCTATTCTCTTGACCTTGCAGGTGATGATCACTAAATTATTTAGTTATGTTAATACTATAGTGACAAAATTAAATTATAGATCCTACAGAGATTGAAAATAAGATTGAAACATAGTTTTTCTATAAATTGTTTGAGCACAAAAAATCAAGGATTTTGGTATTTTTCAAACTCAATTTAAAATGCAAACTTAAATTCCAACCGTAATAATAAGAGATTTTAAAATTCAATGAAAGAAAGTACAGATTTTGCGAATTAATTATTATCCTGGATAACATGCAAGGGTAAAAGTCATATATCATCAATTAATCTTGTACAGGTGAAACATCATATTTCTATTATGAATTTTGTGGTTTGTCAACCCACAAAGTTTATTATTAAAAGTCTATCTTCTGTGGGTCTCAAGAACAATTTAATAACTCCTTAAAACCTCATATTTATTCCTATGATTAATTCCTTTCTTTTCGTTCATAAATCATATTATCAATTCATATTTCATTAATTAATTATAATTTGTTAGTATCAAATTAATTAACTAAATACTTAATTAAGTGGTCAGCTATCTCAATAAAATCCAGGAAATTATTAAACCTTAAACAAGAAAATGGGTGGATTCCCTAAATCTAAACATGCATCCAAGATATTAATAACTACCCCATAACCAGAATGTAAATTTAGCTACGGATCATAATGAAAGACATAAGTGAATTTAAGAACCTAAAATTAAATTGTATAAATATTACTTGAAAAGATGTTGAAGAGCTCAACTCCAAAATTGTCAGATCTTGAATAAATTCTTCAACAAATTACATACAAAGAAATTGAAGAGTACTATATTTTCTAAAATTTAAAAATGAGGCAAAAGTCCTAAAAAATGAAATCGAGGTTGTATATATACAAGGGTTGATGAGGCTGATGTTTTATTGGGCCCAAAGTATGAAAATCACACCAGTTTATCTCTCACGTCGATCACAATGCCCGGCATCGATCAACATTAATGCTTCTACATCGACTGCATCGATCAACATGTAGTTTATTGGTTGACACGGAGGCTTTGGCTTCGGTTGCTGCAATCCGCTTTGGTCTCCCCGACTTGAGCTTCACGTCGACCGACGTACCATGCGTTGGACAAAATAGACTCACCCAAAATCAAGCTTTTTCACACTTAGTTGAATTTATACTCAAAAATATGCAAAACTTACCAAAAACATCATACTAAGTATAAACATACTATATACTAATAAAATACCTAAAACATGATTTAAAAATATAAAAACGACCTAAAAACTATTGATAAGTCAACGAAATAATGAACTTATCAACTACCCCAAACTTAAACTATCGATTATCATCAATCAACTCAAAGAAAGAAAATCAAAGTCATACAATTAGAGGTGTACAATGCCTCACAAGATTCATCACAATCGAAGCATGCTCTTATCCACAAGACAATAAAAATCAAAATCTAATCCAGACCAACAACAATCAGGAACGAACCTTTCAATGGGAAAAATGAAAGATTGTACAACGTGTCATTCACTCCCCTTATTTTAAAAGACAGAACCCCTAAGCTAACCCATCTCAATCTATGGTTGAAATGAGTTCTGATCAAACCAACAGTGTGATTTTGGATTGTACAGCTATTACATCTTCGAGTAACGTGTCATAAATTCAATGGTTACAAGACCATCTCGAAAAATGTGCCAAAATATCTGAATATCTAGGTTTGATCGCTATACCCTTTTAAGGTCAAATCACCACATACCTCAGAGAGCAGTTATGACCTCTCAAAATTAGAATCAATTGTCCTCGACAATTGCATCTTCAAATAATTGAGAGCTTAGACTGAGATAAAATCCACTATCGACTGACTACTAAATAAGAATTCAGGTGTCTCATTCAGAATCCTCTACCCAAAAGTCTCATGGTCCTCTCTGTCTGTGTGCTATCTAAATAATAATATAGTAGAACATATTACTAGGAGCTTAGACCTATTTTGATTATCATAACTTTTGAATAAAAACAATGAATACTTACGATAATACCTCTGATAGTTCTTACTACTATATGAACTAGGAGAATTGGTGAAATACCTTCACTAACTAATGATGTTCTACAGCCTTAGATATTTAGCTTGCGCATCTCTTAGTCGTTTTGATCCTCTCAGTTGACTCCTTCAACTAAGGTTTTTTATATCTTTCTTTTTAAGGTCTTGATATTTAGACTCTCTCAGTTATCTCTGATCATAACTGTCGAATTGCACACTTAGACCCTCTCAGTTATCTCTAATCATAATTGAGGTACTATTCTATAAAGCAAGAAACTACACACAATGTACCCGACTAATTGTGGGTTCTTCATGGTTAGTACAAGCAATAAGTCCTTTCGGAATCCAACTTTTAAAAGCTTTGAGCTTTGTATTATCTTTATCGGGAGCTCTTCATTTTTTTAGCATAATTAAATCTATTATGATGGTGTATGCTAAAGAATATGGTGTGTGATGATTTTGTCTACAAGCATGCTTCTTGACAAAATTTCAGGATCTACGTTCGGCCTACTCTGAACAGTATTACTTGGTTTCCTTGGAAATGTTTCTCAACCAAAGTACAAAGCCCTTCCATTGTAACAGTTGTGTTCATTTATGAACTATCATGATTGCTGCTTAGGATAAGACCTCCAATGTGATCGCTCAAAATGGTTTAAGATTAGGTGGTTATCATAGACAAAACTAAAAGATCTCCAGTCATTACCCCCATGACGGGGATAAATACCTGACTTCCTTGCGACAAAATATGGTTCCTTGTTCTTATTTGGACAATTAGCTGGTTGAGAACCAATTATGATATTCTTCTTGGGGGCGAATATCAGTTGTTCGTTGGACTATTCGAGAAGTTTGAGAGCTGGTAATTTTTGGAGTAAAAATAATATTTTTACCGGTCTGAGCTTTAAAACCAGGTGATTTTCTACTCAAAATAGTTTTCAAAACAATGTCATTTGAGGATATTGAGCTTCTTGAAAGATTTGAAATTTATTTCTCTTGCTCAATAGTTTTCTCCTTAAAAGCTGACAAGTTTTCAAAATTTTTAAGCAAGATTCGGTATTCAGCGTTGAGTTTTAAAATTTCATCATTAAGGGACTGAGACTTTAAGTTCTCAACAGTTAGCTTCTTAATTTGTTCCCTTAATGCAGTGAAATGCATGATTGGTGAAGTACATGATACCTCAATGTTTTTATGGGTGACAACTGATGGCTGCTTTGATGTTCTCATTTGAATGTTAACAACTAAACTCTTTGTCTTGTCTTCCCCCTCAAAATCGTCCTACACATTTCTACATACATCTTTCTGCTTATTATTTTGTAGAATCAATACTCTTTTTTTTGCTTACAGCCATATCTATACTAGACAAAATTTTGCGTAACAAGCAAAATGATTCCGATCTACTTGTAGACTAAAAATTATTAGTTGTGTAGACCAACTACTTTGGTATCACTTGTTTGGTCCCAAATTGCCAGTTTGTATCCAGCGGAAGTCTTATATGAGCAATGTGGCCCAACTGACTCTTACTTAAGTAAGTTAGAACTCTAAAAACTAGTTTTAGCCACGAAGTAATCCTTAACCAAATTCAAAATATACACCAACAACTTTATGAGTTGTTGGATTTCAAACGAGCAAACAGGTTAAGAACAGAAAATAATAAAAGAAGACAAAATATTTATAGTGGCTCGGATGCCAAATGATCCCGCATCCATTTTTCAATTGCTAGATGGATTAAAAATCACTAGATTAACAGATTTACAAGTTGATGTAGCAGTCTCGAAAAGATCTTATGTCCTCCGATTATATGCGCACCCAGCTAGTCCAAGTGGTAGCTGCTCTCTTCAGGTGATGCGGCTTTACCACGAACGTGTCGCTAGGCCTCATCATCTAGTATGTGTGAGTTTGAGATCCTCACAAAACATTGACTGTAGTGGTGGTTGATGATAGAACCTTGATTTCTTAAAAGAGTTCAAAAACCTTTCGTGGATTCAACTCTAGGAAAGAGAGTATGACCTCTGGAATAACTCTTGTTAAGATGCTAAGAGTCTCGTGTCTAGAAACATGGAATAACTGACTGAAAAAATAGGACTAATCACGATGATCGACGAACTTAGTAAAATGAACATTCTTGACAATGCTACAGGTGAAGTAAAGCTAAGAGGCATCCGCAAGGGTGGCCTATACATTGTTGATTGGCAAAGCGGCCAACAACATTCCTGCTTCGTAGCATTCAGCAAGGAAGAAACAAACTGGCTATGGCACAAGAGGTTGACTCATTTGAACTTCAAGACCATCAACTACCTAGCCAAGCACAAACTTGTCGTGGGATTGCCTGAGGCAACCTTCAGAAAGGAAGACATATGCAAAGCTTGCCAGCAGGGGAAGCAGACGAAGGCATCCTTCAAAACAAATCCAGAGAAGGTCACTTCTGAGAGAATCCTAGAGCTATTGCACGTGGATCTATTTGGCCCAGTCACTCCAGCCACTGTAAGTAAAAAGATTTACACTCTTGTAGTTGTTGATGATTTCCCCAGGTTTACGTGGGTCAGACTGCTAAGGACAAAGGATGAAGTAAAACTCATCCTACCAAAGCTGATCCTAAAGGAGCAGAATAGCAATGAAGTCACCATTAAGAGGATAAGATCAGACAACGGGACAGAGTTTTGCAACGGCATCCTAATGGATTTTTGCACCGAAACTGGAATCGGGCATGAGAAATCCACTGCTAGAACTCCCCAGCAGAATGGACTAGCAGAGAGAAGGAATAGGACCCTAAAAGAAGCAGTGTGGTCAATGCTAACCGACTCCGAGCTGAGTTGGAAATATTGGGGCGAAGCGGTCATGATTGCCTGCTACACTCAAAACAGGTGCGCGATCAATGGAAGATTCAACAAAACTCCATACGAAGTGTATAATGGTCGTAAGCCTTCTCTAACTCATCTTCGTGCTTTCGGTTTGACATGTTATATTCATAACAACGAGAAGTCGAAGCTTAACACTTTCTTGCCTAAGTCTGATGAAGGTGTATTCCTTTGATATGGACATCCTTCTTACAAAGGTTATAGAGTGTTAAACAAGACGACTCGAGTTGTGGAAATAACATGCAATGTTATTTTTGATGAGTCTACTTTAGTGCGCAGGATTATAAGAGAGCAAAAGGATGACAATCATGAGACTAATGATGTCCATGGTCAATCTAGCTTGAATTCTTTAAAAAATATGCAGATTGATTTGACTAAGTCGATGAATGATTGTAATCCACCACAGAAGCACTCAGTAGGTGACCAGATTGCTGAACCGGCCATTGATGCTAACGATCATGCTGAAGCCTCCAAATAAATTTATCTTAATGATAATTTGGAAATTATGGGATCAATCGATGACGATGATGAATAAATCCCAAATCCAGCACAAGATGCTAAAGAAAGATTGGGCACTGCTGCCAACATTGCCAACGACGATGCTGAGCATGTAGATATCCATAATGAGCCTCAGGAGAATGCCGAGATTCAGAATGCTGAGATCCAAGATACTGAGATTCAGAATGCTGAGATACAAAATTCTGAACCTCAGGTGATTGCTGAGGAAAATGATCTAGCAGACAACAATCCAGCAGACGATGCCAATATTGAAACCCCAACACCCAGCAACCCAAAACCAAGATAGCTTCGTGACCATCCTCTAGATGCTCTCATTGATGACATCAACGATCCAATACAGACAAGACAAGGAAATGCAGTGTTAGCATGCTACATATCACATGAAGAACCTACAAAGATTGAAGATGTATTACAATCTACAGATTGGGTGAATGCTATGCAGGAGGAGCTAGCTGAATTCACGCACAATCATGTCTGGGATCTAGTAGACAGACCCGAGCATCAAAGCGTCATTGGAACGAAGTGGGTCTTCAAGAATAAGAAGGATGAATCAGGAATGGTCATCAGAAATAAAGCACGTCTAGTTGCCAAAGGATATAGACAATGCGAAAGAATCGATTATGATGAAACATTTGCTCCAGTAGCCCGACTGGAAGCAATAAGGTTGTTTCTCGCATATGCTGCTCATAATGAATTTTTAGTCTTGCAGATGGACTTGAAAAGTGCTTTTTTTAATGGTGAGCTCAAGGAAGAGGTATATGTTGAGTAACCACCGGGCTTCGAACAAGGAAACCAAGTCTATAGGCTCAGGAAAGCCTTATATGGTTTGAAACAGGCACCACAGGCATGGTATGGAACTCTGTCAAAGTTTCTGTTGGACAATGGTTTCAAGAAAGGGAAGATTGATCAAACTCTTTTTTGAATTAAGGATGAAGGAAGTATATTACTTGTGCAAATATATGTCGATGACATTATTTTTTGCTCTAAGAATCCGACCTTGAGTGACAAGTTTTCTGAGCTAATGCAGAGTAACTTCCAGATGAGTATGATGGGAAAGATGTCTTACTTTCTCGGACTCCAAGTTCAGCAATCAAGTGAAGGGATCTTCATACATCAGAGGAAGTACACAAGAGATCTCATTGCTAAGTATTGCCTAGAAAAGACAAAGAGCTTAAGGATTCCTATGAGCACGAGCTGCTAAATTGCCCTTGATAAAGGAGGGGAAGATGTGAATCCTACGCTTTATAGAGGTATTATTGGTTCCTTGCTTTATCTAACAACTAGCAGGCAAGATATTTCCTATGTTGTAGGAGTTTGCGCGAGATATCAAGCAAATCCCAAAAAGTTGCATCTGGACACTACTAAGCGGATAATCTGATACCACAAGTGCACAAAAGGTCTAGGAATTTGGTATCCAAGGTCTGATGGGCTCGCACTCAGCAGATATTCAGACTCAGACTTTGAAGGATGCAAGATCAATCGGAAAAGCACGAGTGGCACCTGCCAATTTCTAGGACACAAGCTCATAAGCTGGTTTAGCAAGAAGCAACACTCGGTGGCGACGTCTACAACAAAAGCCGAATACGTAGCAGCCGCAATTTGTTGTGCTCAAGTATTGTGGATTCGGCAGCAACTACAAAATTACGACATTCCTTCAAAATGCGCGCCAATCTGCTTCGACAACAACAGTGCTAGGTGCATTACCAAGAATCATGTTCATCACTCCAGGACAAAGCACATCAATATTCGACATCATTTCATAAGAGATCATCAAGAGAAAAATGATATCGATGTTCAATATATATGCACAGAAGATCAGCTTGCAGACATCTTCACCAAACCGCTTGTTGAGGCCAGATTCAAAGAACTATGTCTGAAGTTGGGCCTCATGGAGTTAGAAAAAGATGTGGATGAATGAGTACAAACTCTCATTCTTTCTGGATTTCTGGTTTTCTAGGATTTCTTGGATTTCTGGTTATTTTCAGAAAAGATGGAGGAAAACGTATCCCAAGCTTACGTCTTTAAGGTGCTGACTTTTGTTGTTGAGATACGGATGTTAAGCAAAAAGTAATTGAATGCTGAGTCCAAGCTCTCAGCATTTCATCAAAATGCTAAGTTATAATATTCAATAAGTGGAACAGACGGTTGCTAGAAAATGATTGCTGAGTCCAAGCTCACAGAAGTCAATATGAGAATGCTAGAATTTGAATGCTGAGTCCAAGCTCTCAGCAGTTCATATGATTGCAAAGGATCCCACTGCTAGTTGATTGCTGAGTCCAAGCTCTCAACAATCTCGGACTTTCTCGGAAAAGTCAAAGCGGAAATACTTTGAATTTCAAATTCAATAAGTGTATTAGACACGAAGTATGTAATGCATGCAACAGGCGGCGACAAATCAGGAGACGACACGTCAAAAGCACTCGAGTCTATTGGGGCTGAGATACCAAACGAAGCATTTCAGAATTCCAACCGTCGATTGAATTTGAAGCGGTGTTTCCCCAACCATCAGATCAATAACTCGGAAGGTATTTAAACCGCACTTCATCAACTCTTTAAACCTTCTACACTCTGAATCCCTAGAATTTTAAGCATTCAAACATCCAAACTCTCAAATTCTCTCAACGATGTCTACCATCCCTGAATCCCCTGCTCGTAACCAAATGTCTGATCCTGAGAGCCCCTTAAGGATAGGCCAAGCTCCTATTGCTGGCTTGCCACTTTACGAAAGGCATGCACCTGATTTTACTAGGATTATTAAGAAGGAAGAAGTCGAGGATGAGGTTCCATACGCTCGTCTGGTAACACTTGCAAAGAAGAAGGACCAATCTAGTCTTTCCAATGCTCAGAAGAGAGCCAGTCAAGTCATGAAGGACCGCATTCTCTACATATTTGAAACACCAAAATAGTATAATATCCACAGAACATAAAATCGACTAAGGGTACAGATTACCCCAAATAAGTGATAAGATATGAAAATCGGTGTTAGGTTGTAGCAGATTACTATACCACAGAGAAGTCATTATGACCCTCGAGCCATACGCTCGATTAGATGGGTAGATGTCACTGCTGAACGGAGTGACCCTTCTGTATCGTCACAACGCCTCTACTGCTGGCGACGATTGGAGTCCCAAGGGCAGTGAATCATCACTCATCTTTCTCGATGAACCAAATCTCCATCAATGCTCGAGTGATCTTCCGTCTATAAATAGACTCTTCATAATCATATATTTCTACCAAAACCTTCTTCTTCAATACTTATCCTTCAAAAAAAAATGTCTTCTTCTTCTTCGCGTCCTGCGCCTCATGAACCCCCTTACTCTCCCTACTCCTACCCCTGTGCTCCTTATTCCCCTTCTCGAAGTTTACACATCAAAAGGAATGAGGTGTTCAGCGAGGTTGGTCTCCGCGAATGCTATGCAGATGATCCTAGGGTTGCCAACGTTGTGATGGAGAAATTGGTCGCGGCCGGAATCCACAAGTACGTGACTGTGACGCCGCATCACTTTCATGACGAGATTCTTCAAAAATTCTTCCATCAAGCTCGGGTTGAGGGCGAGGCCATCTACGGTGTTCTGAACAACCGTATGGTGAGGTGGACAGCAGACTCTTTTGCGAAGGACTTTGAGTTACCCAGAGGCGCTCACTCAGTCTTCGACTACCGAACCGGCGATGTGGCCCCGGAGTATGCTGCTTGGAAGCATTGGAAGCGAGGGCCTAGGTGCAGGTTTTCTTTAGAGATATCTCCTCTGAGTCTTCGTCCGGAGTACAGGGTCATTCACCAAGTCGTCAAGCATATGGTGAATGGGATGTATGCTGATGATGAGTACACCATTTCCAAGCAATCCTGGCAGGCGATGATGGTTGTGGACGATGAATGGCAAGGTGCTGACTGGGCCGGCCTGGTCTTCGAAGAGGTGAAGACGGTCGTTGATCACTGGCCTAAGGTGGATCTGACCAATGGGATGCAGCTAAGCTGGCTGCTTGAGTAGAGCTTTCCTAAACTGGCTTCTGGCCTGTCATCCCTTGGTTGCTTCGACCTCTACCCGGTGCGCCCTTCCACTCCATGATGCCACCCTCTGCTGATTCCACCCTCTGCTGAAGATCTGAAGTTGTTTTTGATGTTTTGATGGTTTTTTTTTATGATGATGTGTACCACCCCTTTTCTTACCCTAATCTCCTCCTCCTCTCTCCCCTCTGTATTCTGGTGCAAGACGAATAGTTCTTCCTTCTTATAATATAAATGAAATCTATGCTTGATTATTCCTCTGTTTATTCGTCTCAGTAATTTCAATTCTCATATAATATGATAGAAAAATTCAACACGCTCGAGTATGAAAATCATGTAAGTATAACTCATCTGAAGAAACTAATCAAATCCTCTGCTGAGACAAGTTAATACTCTGCTAGAGATAATTAAGAACTCTGCTGGAAATAATCGATAACTCTGCTGGGAAAAGACGAGTTAAGTACTCTGCTGGGGAAGGATGAGGTGGACACTCTGCTAAAAATATAAGAATACTCTGTTGAATCGTTCTTCAGCAGCGATAGGACTTCAAATGTGATTTACGCACATATTCTTTCAATAAGCTAATTCAGCAGATTAAACAAAATATTCAGCAGATCAATCCCAGACTCCTTAGCATCTGCATATATCGAGTACCAAGTCTTCAAGAAATCCAGAAAGAATGAAAACAAGATTTCATTCATCCAAGGTCTCATCGAACTCCATAAGACCCAATTTAATGCATAACTCCTTAAATCTTGACTCTGGGAGAGGTTTAGTAAAGATATCCGCAATTTGATCTTCAGTGCATATATATTTGACATCAATGTCCTTCTTCTCCTGATGATCTCGAATGAAGTGGTGACGGATATCGATGTGCTTTGTTCTGGAGTGATGAACAGGATTCTTTGTAATGCACATGGCACTATTGTTGTCGCAGTATATTGGCACACATTCAGGAGCAATTCCATAATCCTGCAATAGTTGTCTTATCCAGAGAATCTGTGAACAACAACTAGCAGCTGCCACAAACTCTGCTTCTGTGGTTGATGTGGCAACAGAGTGCTGCTTCTTGCTAAACCAGCTTATGAGCTTGTGTCCCAGAAATTGACACGTGCCACTGGTGCTCTTCCGGTCAATCTTGCATCCTCCAAAGTCTGAATCCGAGTATCCACTTAATGAAAGGCTATCGGCTCTTGGATACCAGATTCCTAGTCCCTCCGTGCACTTCAAAAATTATGAATTTTGGTATACGTTTCATTTATTTTTATTTTATTATTTAAAAAGATATATCTATTTTAGAATTGTATTTATATAAAATGAATTGACCAATTAAATGAAAGCATGTATCACAATTCTATTGGTTGATAAATAAAGAATTATAAAAAAGAATAAAATTGAACCATGAGACTTTTATGGTTGGAATGGTCTTTGATCGACTAGAAGAGAGAGAAATGTGGAGCACTTTTCAATTTTTAAGGTTGTTGATAAATAACAACCATATGCAAACCATTTTATTAAATTTATTATTATTTCGATTTTTTCCTGAGTGACAAATGAAGAAAAAATCGCAAATGATGCAAATCCAAATTCCAAATTGTCGCCAACGGTTGCATAATTTTTCATTTTTTTTATTTTGTTAATTAAATTAAAATTTGTGCTTAAATAAATTATTTAATTTCTATTAAAATAAGTTGCAAAATTGTAGGTACGGTTTATCAGAGTAAAAATAATATGCACAACAGAAATTGATTTGTTTGTGCGGTAAGCTTGCACTTATCCACGCTGAGGGTAACGTGTCAGCTTGGTTTGTCAAATCTATAATTCAGGCAATTAATGTCAAGTATGCTTAATATTAGTATTCAGTATATAGTTCAACACTTGAGTGTAAAGTTTTGAGTGAAAATATGCTGAGAGTATGAAAGGAAGCAGTAAATGATAAATGATTTATAGTGGTTCAGACAAAATGTCCTACGTCCACTCTTCAGACTTAAGTCTGGTAGTTAAATAAGCTTAGAACTTAATAGGTGCTCCTACGATCTATTGCTTGTTGAAGAATGCCTTATCCTTCAGTCCACAAGCGCACTCGCATGGTCCTTGCTCGTTCTTGGCTTCACAACTCCTTAGAGTGTGGGCACACCACTCAGCCTTCTCATTGCTGGAATAGGGTTTTTATAGTTCTCACTTGAACTTTCTCCTTGGCAGTAGATGGCCCGTAAGAGTCAAAGTACAAGACATACTTGACTATTCTAATCTTTCTTGGAGAGAAAGATTACCAAGAGATAACTCAAGAACACTAAGGTTCCAAGTCTCGTGTTCACTAAAGTGATGCATGAATTAGCTTTAAAAGCCTCAAAGTGAGCAATAAGTTTGATAATTGTTTACTGCTTCAATAAGTCTAGTAGTGCGTGTTTGGTTCGTGTCTTGTAACTTCATGTAATCTTCTCTTGTTGAAGATCCTCCGGTATTTATAGCCGTGAGGTAGAAGGTTTGAAATAAATGTCTGTTAGAGACAAATTGGAAGATGTTCAATCGGATGTCTCAGTTGACTGCTGCACTAGGTGGGTAGGTGGTGTTTTTCCAAATGCTCTGCACCTGCTCCGCTTTTTCTGACAGCGACAGTGACACTTCGTCTTTGAGTCAGAACGACAATATTTGTCAGTTTCTGAAATCTCGGACTGGCAATCTTAGGTGACGAAATTTGGTGTCTCTTGCTTGCAAACTCTAAGAAATCTTCAATCCTTAAAGTCTGTACTTGTCTGTATGTTCTTCAAATGATCCTTCTTGTCTCTTTGCACTAAGACTTGGACTATGAAGTCCATGCTGGTGCTGTCATACTTGCAAATCCATGCTGATGACATCATCCTTCAGTATACAATCGGTCCCTATGTTGGTAAGTTTGGCGTACTCGTTGAAACCATACTTGTTGGACCCATACTTGTTGAAAATCTACACTTCATCAACCAGAATCATATTCTTCCACACTTGTAAGTTCGGCGTGAACCTTAGTCTATTGAGTCTTTCACACATTCTAGATTGATTAGCAAGTCTAGTCTTCATAGCTCCAACTTACAACTCGATATTGATCATATACAGAACTTTACATTTTTTGACTATGTTAAAACTATCTAAGATGATTTTTACATACAAATTTCCTAACAATTTCCCCCTTTTTGGTGTGGTCAAAGCCATCTCTATCCTAAGCTGATGAGGAGCGAAAAACTTTCAGAGTTTTTACAAGCATAAAACTATCAGTCTATAAACTCAGAGAAAGTTCCCCTCAAACTCAGCCTACTATACTTAATATCTTCCCCCTTAACTTAGGGAGAGATAAAATTATTTCAAGTAAAATTAGAGCAATAAAATCTTAAGTAAAAGAGAACTAAGAAGCTTGCTGATTGCACAAGATTGTGTAAGTTCAGCGATGAAGATGAAGACCATTTGTTGGACAAAAAGAGATTGTCATCAACAAGTCAGCTTATCCATATAGTGAGTTTGATTACAAGTACAGGGATAAACTAACTCAAGAACCTATTACAGAACTATTACAAGTCTATATTAGGCTAATGTTGGTCTTGATCTTCAACGAGCTGCTACTGGTACTTTTATCAGATCACAGTATTACATCGAGGGAAGTTAGTTTGATATGCTGAACATCTTTCAGCTTCCCCCTATATTTCATCTTCCAGCAGTTCTTAGAGAAAAGGTGTCGACACTTCTCTGTTTTGGCATTCCCCCTTCTTCGACTTCTTTGCTCATCCTACTTGTCCTAGTTTATAGTTTGTGGACATCATGTTTGATGAGCTCTCTTAGTGATCATGTCTTGTAATTGGCATGTCACTTTGAGCAGTGAGCAGTCCAACTCATCGATTTGTAGAAGGAGACGACAACGTAGAAGTAATCTTCTGATTTCTTCAGCTCCTTCTACTGCTTCTTCGAGCTGCTCTTGTTCTATTTTTTCTGACCTCTTCTGCTCTTTCCCTATTTCTTCCCCCTCTTTGACCACACCGAAAAGAAGCTTACTTTTGAACGTATCTCTATCCATCGAGGCTTTAACTCTCCTGTTCTTCTGTCTTGTGAGCTTGGGTGGCTCCATCTATAAGTGTTGGAATAGCTCAAAGGAGATTTGTATGGAGTATAAGGGAGGGATGTTAAGGGTTCGAATGAATATTATTGACAAGGTATTGATGAATAACCCTTATTTATAGCAGAAGGATGGGTAGAAAACCCTGATTTCAATGGTTGAAATCAAATGAGAAGAATTTGGACCGACACCTGAAGTTACGAATGATGGTTGGGTTGCTTTGGGCCTACGACTAGAGTCGTGGGTTCTAGCGTGGCTAAAATATTGAGCTATGAGCCTGCTAACGTGGCACGGAGGTATTGGATCGTTGATGGATATTAATTGCGCTCGATCTTTTCACAATAAACTCTGCAATAAATGTGGCGTGTCGCATACGCAAAATTGTCGTTCAAACATCATGCCCAAAATATGGTCATCAGCCTGGTTGACAAGAATGGAAGCCTTCAGAGTGAGCAGAAGCTTATAAGCTTAGACCAAAATGTTGTCATCACATATCTTCGTCATCTTAGTCTTCAATCTTCAATTTTCTTCAAGGAAAGTGAGAGCTTGGACTCAACTTTAATCTGCGTCTCTCTGTATTCAATAGTCTTGAAAAGATTGAGAGCTTGGACTCAATCTTAGTCCGCTACACATCCTCTTCAACCACTTGTTGACATATATTCTAATATATGATCCACTTGATAGACTGAGAGCTTGGATTTAATCTCAGTACGTGTTTTATCAGTCTGGATCTTTAGGAAAACCAAACTAAGAGCTTGGACTTAGTTTAATCCGCTTCTCCAAAAAAACATATACATCTTAAGACATAAAGAATGAAAGCTTGGATTCATTCTTTGTCTTCTTCGATCTCATCAAACTCCATAAGTCCGAGTTTGACACAAAGCTCTTTGAAACGAGCTTCTGGGAGTGGCTTCATGAAAATATTTGCGAGCTGATCTTCAGTACGGATGTACTCCACACTTACATCCTTCTTCTGGACATGATCACAAATAAAATGGTGTCGTATGTCAATGTGCTTAGTTCTGGAATGATGAACTGGAATCTTTGTAATGCACATCTCACTATTATTGTCGTAGCAGATGGGAACACATCCTGAGTCCACATCATAATCAAGCATCTGCTGTTTGATCCATAGAATTTGCGCACAACAACTAGCAGTGGCAACGTATTCAGCTTCTATTGTAGACATTGTAATCGAGTGTTGTTTCTTGTTGAACCACCTTATTAGCTTATGTCCAAGAAATTGACAAGTTCCACTCGTGCTTTTGCGATCAATACGACAACCTCCGAAGTTTGAGTATGAGTATCCATTGAGAGCAAGCTCATTGCATCTGGGATACCAAATTCCAAGTGACTTTGTGCACTTCAGATATCTTACTATCCTCTTGGCAGCATCCATGTGCAATTTCTTCGGATTAACTTGATATCTCGCAATACTCCAATGGCATAGGAAATATCAGGTTGGTTAGCTATCAAGTATAGAAGTGAGTCTATGATTCCTTTGTAGGCTGAGGGATCAAGCATGCTGGTTGAAAATATAAGTGAGCCTTGATTGTCTAATGGCCAGTCGAGCACGCTGTTTGAAAATATTCATCCTTCATAGATCTAGTCGAAATAGTCAGTTTGGCATTAAAAGAATTCATGTCCGACTGTTCATTGACATCATTAATCTCAGGAATGTCTTCTCTCAGCTCTTTCATGATCCTGCGCATCAAGGTAGCTTCATAAAAAATCACATTACATGTTATCTCCACAATTTTTGTAGTCTTATTGAATAGTTGATATCCCTAGTGAGATGGGTGCCCATAACCATGGAAAACTCTTTCATCAGCTTTGGGAGAAAAGGCATTCAGTTTTGACTTGCCATTGTCATGAACATAACATGGAGAACGAAAGCACGAAGATGGGCTAAGGAAGACTTAAGACCATGATATATCTCGTGTGGGTTCTTTTGAAGTTTGTCATTGATGCCACTTCGACTTTGAGTGTTGCACGCCGTCATCAATACTTCGCCCCAAAACTTCTCAACCAAGCTAGTCTCAGCCAACATAGTCCGGACTGCTTCCTTTAGCGTCTGATTCCTTTGTTCTGCTAGGCTATTCTGCTGCGGAGTCCTTGGAATTGAGCGCTTATGCCCGATGCCAACTTTCGTGCAGAAATCCATCAGTGGGCCGTTGCAAAACTCTATCCCATTGTCGGATTTGATCCTCTTAACTGTAACCTCTCGTTGGTTCTGGACTCGCATAATTAGGTCTGGTAGCATGATCTTCACCTCGTCCTTGGCCTTAAGAAGTTTGAACCAAGTATAGTGTGAGTAATCATTCATGACTACTGACGAGAATCACCTGCCTGCAATGGTTGGGGGAGTTACAGGATCGAATATGTCCATATGGAGTAACTCCAGTGCTTGGGCTGACTATTTTGTTCTTGAAGGAGGCCTTAGTTTGTTTTCCTTGCTGGCAGGCCTTGCATACTCCTTCCTTCTTGAACACTCCTTTTGGTAAACCTAGTACCAGATCATGTTTAGCCAAGTGATTGATTGTCTTGAAGTTTAGATGGCTTAGTCTCTTGTGCCATAACCAGTTTGTCTATGTCGTACTAGTGGCAACAAAGCACTAGTCAGTGTGCCCATTCAGCTAGTCTACTACATAGAGTCCACCTTTGTGAACCACCCTCGCTGAGTAAGTTGTGCTTTAGATTGGTGACGAGGGATATATTGATTATTCTCAGCCCATTCTGCTCGATACATCCCCTTCCAATGACTCTTCATTTGGAATTGTCACTATTTAGCACTAGTGGTGCGCCGACCATGTTGAGCTCAGTGAAAGTCTCTCTTCCCTGTCATGTGGGCTGAGCATCCGCTGTCGAGGATCCACTCACTCTTCTCCTGTTGTACATGTTCCTGCAATCACAAAGATTAGACTTTAGGTCCCCGAGTTTTTACGGGTCCTGCGGGATTAGCTCATGTAATTAGTCCCTTGGGGATCCACACTTTTGTGATCTTAACAGCAAATGAAATTTTACTATTGTCACTAGCAAGAACCTTTCCCAGCCTTTTAAAGTAATGCATGACTTTTGATTGGGAATGTGTAGCAGTGTGTGGAGTTCTCTTAGAAATGTGTTTCTTTTGAGAACCTCGGAATCTGGGTTTCGGATGTGACTACCTTGATGGTTGCTTGTTAGACAAGCATGGACCATTACGGTTAGCCTTCATAACCTTCAAATGAAAAATGTGATTTGGCACTGGCCTCAAGTAGGTGTTCCCCCTACTTGGTATATTCCTCTTCTGAAGTTGGACTTGAGATTTGGTTCCCTGGTTAGCATGCTGACCGGGTTGGGTGTTCAGCTTCCTTGTAGTATGTACTAGCTGCTTGGCCGAACTTGTCGAGGGAGCTGACTTCCTCACAGTAGCAACATACTGCTTAGTTAACTTCTGAGGCCGTACTGACTTCCAGCCAGCTTGAGATTTTGCCAGCTTAGGATCATGCTGTTGTACCACCTTACCTTTCAGTCTGGACTTAATTCTCTCATTTTGATCCGTCAATTTAGGGTTTTTGGCTAACCAACGTTTAGCGTTTCCAGTCTTAGCTGGCACTTTGAATGCTACCCCATGACCACTCGATTCACACTGCATATTAAGTTTTTCTTTTATGAAAATAATAGGTCTCTTAGTACCAGTAGGTGTAGAGTCTTCATTGCTCAAATCATTTTCATACCCTAACTCTGACTCATTCGAAGGCTCTCTCATGCTTTGCATGACCTCATCGAGCCCTCTTGAGCCTTTCTTGAAAAAACAAAGTTTCTCATCTTGCTCAAAGATGGTTAGATTTAAGGATTTGCACACAGATTTTAAAATTTCAAAATCTTAAGCAGAGCTGAGTGATATATCTTAAGTTTTGCTAGCTCCTCACTAATAGACCTCGATTTTTCAATCTCCTCGGTCAAAACAAAAACCTGTGATCTCATAAATTTTTTGAAATTCTACTAATAAAATTTCTATGGTGATCTCCTCTAAGTCGGAGCAATAAGACTCAGATTTGTCAGGGATGCATTAAAGTAATTCAATGACAAGAGGGGTATTTATCTGCTCACTTGAAGCTGTGAGCGCTGTCTCCATTTCATCTTCAGAATCATCCTCAGCTTCCTCTCCGAATGCGACCAAGAATACTAGAAGAGCTTCCTCATTAGACTCTTCCTCAGACAAATAGTTCTTATCATGTTCTAGGATATCCGACATCTCGATCATTGGCAGCATAGCTTGAGCTACTGCTATAGACGCTCGTCACTCAAAGGCCTTCCTCAGTCTTTCCCTTTCCTCCTTGTCCACAGAGGGACACTCAAACTTCAGGTGTTCAGAGGAACCGCATTAGAAACATGCTCTGGGGGCTCCTGGACGAACCTCTTCTATTTGGAGTTGCTTCCTTCCTTCTTTCCTTTCGCCTTCACGAGAAGTTTGGAAAGCCTCCTCATTTATTCTTTAAGCTTGGAGATTGAGCTTTCTCCTTCCTTAAATTGAGATCCCGATGTAGTTGGAACCTGTTTCTGTTGTGAGCTTGGTAGACCAGCTGGCCGGTTAGTATGGAAGGGCTTCTTGGGTTTCCACTTGGAATCTCTCTTTATGAAATAAGTTTTGTTTTCAGCTTGGTGGCTTGGTGAGTTGGCTGCTCGAATAGCCTCATTCTTTTTCACCAACAGCATATCCCATTCGTGGGCTTGAAGCTGGGTGAACAATTCTTTAGTCGTCATCATTGATAGGTCTTTTTCTTTCAGTGTGGTTGTCCTGACGAACCAATCTTCTTTTGGCATTTTGGATAGAATCTTGGCGTTAAGATCCGCATTAGAGTATGTCTATCCAATGCCTTGAGCACACTGACGATGGTGTTGAATCTTTTCTCCATCGCCTTTATCGTCTCTCTAGGTTACATCTGGAATGACTCGTATTTGTCAACACACACTTGGAACTTGTTGCGCTTCATTTGATCGGTCTCTTGGCAATGTGTGTCGAGGTAGCTCCAGACCTCTTTGGCATTATTAAACTACATAACTTCCTTTGCCGGGGCATCTGGTAGTGATGATAAGATGGCCTCTAGAGCTATGGAATCAAGTTGATTCCTTCTTTTGTCTTCTGGACTTCACTCGACGTATGGCTTATCGATGGTTGTTGCGCTTTCAGTTCCAAGAGGTGGAAGGACCTTGGTAATCCTTATTGGTCCGCTTTCCAACACCTCTATCATCTCTAGATGAATACTTTTCAACTAGATGGAAACTCTCTTCTTCCATATCTCGTTCTCTGGATTGTACGTTTGCAGCTTTATCATGTTCATCATAATTGTACCTGAGCTGTAAGATAATACATAAAAAATATGTGCAAGAAAAGGATACCAGTCCTAAGCGACTCAAAATGACCAGCCAGGAAGGACTGACCGCTTTGATTCCACTTGTTGGTCCCGGTTTATCAGAGTAAGAATAATATGCATAGCAAAAATTGATTTGTTTGTTCGGTAAGCTTGCACTTATCAAGCTGAGGGTGGCGTGTTAGCTTGGTTTGTCAAATCTATAGTTCAGGCGATTAATGTCAAGTATGCTTAATGTCAGTATTCAGTATATATACTTCAACACTTGAGTGTTGAGTTTTAAGTGAAAGTATGCTAACAGTATGAAAGAAAGCAGTAAATGACAAACGATATATAATGGTTCGGACCAAAATGTCCTACGTCCACTCTTCAGACCTAAGTCTTGTAATTCACTAAGCTTAGAACTTAACAAGTGCTCCTACGATCTATTGCTTGCTGAAGAATGCCTTGTCATTCAGTCCACAAGCGCACTCGCCTGGTCCTTGCTCGTTCTTCGCTTCGCAGCTCCTTAGAGTGTGGGCGCACCACTCAGCCTCCTCATCGCTGGAATAGGGTGTTTATAGTTCTCCCTTGAACTTTCTCCTTGGTGGGAGATTGCTCGTAGGAGTCAAAGAACAAGACATACTTGACTGTTAATTCTAAGATTCTGAGTTTCGTTTTCACTAAAGTGACACACGAAAAACTTTTAAAATCCTCAACAGTGAGTAGTAAGTTCGATCGTTTAGTGCTTCAGTAAATCTAATAGTGCATGTTCGGTTCATGTCTCGTAACTTTGTGTAACCTTCTCTTGTTGAAGATCCTCCAGCATTTATACCCGTTAGGTAGAATGTTTGAAGTAAATGTTAGTTAGAGACAAAATGGAAGATTTCCAATCGGATGTCTCTGTTGACTGCTGCACTAGGCTGGTGATGCGGCTAAAAGTTCAATCAAATTAAACCTCTAACTACACAAGAATAATATTTGTCAAATCCAAGTCCTTCCCCGCTTCGCCCGCTAGAATACCGAGATACTATAGCAAAGTCCTATAGCTAGGCATGATACAATCGTTGAGTAGTTTCTAACAATCTAAGCATTCAATTTAAACCTATGCTAACAATATATGACAAACATTGAATTAAACAAACAATCATCAATTGATCACTACTTTCCCCAATCGGTAAACCAAGACAATCAAATACTCAAATTAGGAAGATAGGATGTTGAGATGAGTGTAGATGCAATCAAATTAGGTTAATCATTGATGTAAACACATTTTAATCCCTAGGAGATTGAGCAATCGACCGTACACTCGTTAACCCCTTGTCACGGCGAGCTAACGGTTGATGATCTAAGACTTGCAAACCATCACGTTATTAAGCCCTAGACCACTCCAAATAGTTCGTCAATTATTGCCCTACGACCTAGCACCGCACATGGATTGGAACTAAAATCGTATGAATCTACACTATTCACGACGATTCCACCCGCGTATTGGCTGCAGCGTTCACATCAACTACCTCCTAAGCTGGCTCTTACCTACACCTAGGAGGTAAGGAACAAGTTCTAGTGCAATTCAAGCTCTCAAAGGAAAGTAAACAAACAATTCTCAAACCAAATGATCATGCATCCTTACTCAAATCAACATCCAAAATGAATTAGAACATCATACCGTTCAATTGTACAAATACAAAGTTGAAATCAATTACATCCATTACAATTTGAAAAGTAAAGATTGAAATCTTCCCCAATTGGATTTGTATGCCTTGATCTACCACCTTGAATCTTCAATTCTCTTCCAAGGATTGGTGAATTAAGCTCTAAGATACTCTAGAATTTGGATGAATCGTGATAGGAAAATGGAATCTAGGAGAAATTCTAACTAGATTTATGAAAAATGACAAAAAGCTCTTCAAATAACTGCCTTTTCCCCTTTTATAGGCAAGCAAACAGGGCCTCGAATCGCCCGGTCGAAGTATGGCTCGCCCGGTCGAAGCTGGAAACCGCCACAAATCAGGAGAAAACCGCCCAGGCTCGGCCGGTTGAAGATGTCTCGGCCGAGCCTGCTCTCTGTCGGCCTGGCTCGGCCGGTCCTGCACCCGCTCGATCGGTTGAGCCCTCTGAACACCTTCTGAGCCTTCGCTCGGCCGGTCCTGCACCCGCTTGGCCGGTCGAGCTCTCCAAACTCCAAACACGTGCGATTTTCCTCCAAAACTCCACCAAAATTGCTCGTTTATGCCCAAAACCTATCCTACACAAATCAAACACACAAAGCACGAAAACACAATAAAATTACGACAAAAACATATGATACGGGAGTAAAATAGCCACAAACAAGCATGTGCATACATCAAAATATAGGTCATTTTACGCACGTATCATAATCCCCCAAACTTGAACCTTTGATTGTCCTCAATCAAAACAAAATAAAGCTATCAATCTACCTCATGCAATACCTCAAAGCTCATCAAAGTTATCTTAGCATGTTCAAGTAAAACGAGATCATCACCTAACTTTGTAACAAGGTTAATGCTAAGGACATGAACCACTCATCAAACATGGGTACAAGAAACAAAATCACTCCCTTACGTGTTTAGGGACGATGAGATTTCACACAATCACAAGATATCGAGCTTGATTTCCATAGGCTTACATCAATTCTCACCACTATACTACAACGAGTTAGTTTCTAGAATCAAGAAGGTCTTTTCACGGGTTGTAACGTGGCTAACTAAAAGGTGGGTGGTTTTGGGCCAAAGTGACTAAACTTCTCAATTTCCCAAAACCCCCAAACTTGTTCTTTTCGAACCACTACAAACCCCGAGGCTTTTCATTTCACAACACACATTTTTTCTTTTCTTTCTTTTCTCTTTTCTTTTCTTTTTCATCATTTTTCAAATGCACCATCATTCGTTCATTTTGTCGGTGCCTCTTTCCCCAAACACTTGCACCAAAATTTTGTAGGTGCTCATTTTTCTAGGATTCAAACCAATCCTTTATTCCATATCTTTCATGCCTCAACATTTCCCATCAATACACATCCAATCAATTCCCAACCCAACTCTCATCACCGTATTCACCCTCATACACTCTTTCCCCCAAAACTTGATCCTAATTATATCAAAGAAGATTCACCAATAAAGCTCAATCACGGGGATCAAAGATAAGAAAGGCAAAATCATGACAACAACACCTTATACTCCCGGTGTGAAAGGTAGGACTAAGAAACGATGGCCTAAGATCATTTTCTAGTTACACACTCATGTCAATAGATAGAGAACGAATGCAAGTTCTAGATCTCAAGCTCTCAACCTTGCCACTCACAAACAATAGAGATATGACAATATCATGGCTCAAATCTCGCAGCTTTTTGTCAAGTCCTATGCATTAACCACATACAAAACTCGGCAATTCAAAAGTTAAACTTAAAACATGCCTCGAAAACTAGATTCCGCCCTATCATTAGTTGAGGTAAACATCAAACTCCACTAAGTAAATCATGATTAAATCTCAAGCCTCATTTAGGTTCATCACACACACACAAGCACACAACAATCCTAACAACAATCTACATCCCAAAACACCAATGTAACGAAACTACATGGTAGGAAAAAATGATAGAAAATGTTACCCATCAGTAGGCACGATCACCGCTCTCCATTCCTTATTCGCACCTACTACAAGACAACACACCACCAAACAATTTGAGCATAACCTAGCCAATTAAATTCTCATTTCCACCGACTTTCCACAAACCAACAATTAAAGATATAAGATAATATCCACTAGCACAACCATTCAAACCATACCAATAATCCAAACCACAAACCATGCATAATAGGAAATATTCAATCATGTCAACTCATTAATAATTCTCTCCACAATCACAATCAAACAATCCATCAAACAATCTTCAACCATATTCACTTCCAAATCCTCTTTCCATCATCATTCCACTATCCAAAATCTATACAAATAATTCATTTTTCCACTAGCTCCACCAAACATACCATCAAAACTAATGTTCAACAAACTCAAACCCATGAAAATATCTATACATATCATCAAGATGAGCATAGTCCACAACATTCATCCAAGGTAGAATATCAATATAGGTACAACCAAATCGAATCAAATCCAATAAAAGGTCAATATCCAACAACTAAACTAAATGAAAGATAAAGGATAGGAGATGGAGAAGAATAAACCGAGGCACCGGCTACCGGCACATCCCCCCAAACTTAGTCAAGTTAGACTAAGTTTGCAAAACGGTGGACGGTGCATCGTCACTCCTCTCGATCTTGTAGTTCCTCCTACAAACACAAAACCAAAAAAACTAGACATTTATTCAAAATCAAAGCAACTAAAAGAAATTAAACAAAAAAAAAGAAAATTGGTTGGGTTGCCTCCCAACAAGCGCTTCCTTAACGTCGGTAGCTAGACGACCTTACCACATCACCCATTATCAAAAATCGTGTGGGTTTTTAATACACCTTTCTCCCTTAATTTGTATTTACTTGGGAGCAATTTGTCCAAGGCGATTTTTCTTTCACCCCTAACATCTCTCCAAGGAGGATTGATTATCTTATTGAACTCGAATTGAATGAATGAGTGCTTCTTCTTTGAAGTGATCCTTAAGACAATCTCCAAACTAATCCCGACTTCAAGAAATTCATTGATCCATTCTGATGGATTTATATACTGAAAGCATTATGATTGGTATATTATGTACAAGGTTTATTGGTTAATATACTGGGAATCATAATTGTTGTATGTTCATCTCCTGTCTGAATTAACAAACATGTGTCGCAAACACAATTATCCTCTTATCTCGTCGATAGGGAGATCATACGGTGTGTAGAAGATCACGGAAGATTGTATGGATCGTTTGACCTAGCGAGATATAAATAGTCATCACAGCTGAGATAGTTCCAGGATAAACTGTCGGTGTAGGCTGCAGCATATGCGGATAAGCATCTTATCTTCGATGTCTTGGTATGCTGGTGTGGGGCACACATTGATGAGGACCTAAGTCGAGATCGATTCTTTTATCTGACATTAAAAGAATCTAGATCTTTATGACTCGATTGAATCTTAAACCTATATGAGGATACAGAAGTATACATATATTGTATATCACTTTGAGTTGCAGAGAGGGTTCTAGTTGAACCTGTACTTCTGCAGTCTTGGGTGATATCAATCTGTGTATGACTGTCTGGTATCTGAACTAGGTAACCACATCCAGTATAGGATGGTGACATTCCCTGAACAGCTCAAAAGGTTCGTTATGCTAAAGTCCTGCAGGCTGATTAAGTTCAAGCATAAGTGAAAAGGTTTGAGTGGATTGATTCAGGAATTAAAGATGTTAATTAATTAAATAGCTTGTCAGAGCTTAAATTAATTAACGAATGTATGTAACCTTAAATGTGGGGATAAACCGAGTCCAATGCAACCCGTTCCTCAAAACGTGGTAGCAAATAGGTAGGACAGTATTGATTCTCTGGTGGCATGAATCAATATTAATTAATTAATTATATTCTAGATTGAATATGGGAATTAATTAATTGATAGGCCTTATTTGCTATTTGCATTCTGGTCCCTGGTCTGGCCCATGATAACTCAAGCCCAATAGAAGCCTAGAATTTCCTATAAATAGGCCTCAGTCCCTCAGACCTAAAAACACCTACACCTCATAAGATCACAAGTTGCACACAGCAAACCAGAGCATTGGGAGCTGTGGTGATCGACAGGGTCTGAGATACGAGGAGGAAATTCTGGTTCTCAACCGGGCAAGGGATCTGATAGAGAACCTTCACCAGGTTTTCAGATCGAGTTGGGAAACAGATCAGAAGATCAGATCAGGAGGATTTCTTCTTCTCTCTCTCCTCATTATTTTTGAAAATAATTCATTATTTTCCTTAAGATTAATTTCCTCAATCTGTTAGGAAATTAAATCTTGGTGCGTGGGAAAGATCAAAGGGCATCTCCGCGCACGCGTTCTTCATTGTTCATCAATCCAGGTATTCCGCATAACCTTCTTATGCATAATAATATAGGAGCATGCTAGGACTGTTCATAGGCATAGCAATTTATTTTTGATTTTCCAATTAACGATCCTTGGCAAACGGACTTCGTGATTCAGTTCACGAATCCCTTCAATTGGTATCAGAGCCAGGTTTAATTAATTGGCTCTATCGGAAAAATAATATTGCCTATGAACATGCATGATTATTATTATTGATTGCATGCAATGGATGGTTTATGGATTGATTGTATGTTTTTCGTCCTCGTGGTTCCTCGGGTTAATCCGCCCATTTATATGGATTCGTTTTTCACCCACGAGATAAATCCGTGGTTAGATTTAGATTTTAGATTGTAATTAGAATTATTCCATGTAATTTTCTATTTTCAAAATTAAATCTGTAAAACAAAGAACGAAGAACACGAAGAACGAAGAACACGAAGAACGCAAGACCACACGACGGTGGCGGCACGGCAGCAGACCGTGCACGGCGGTCGCGCGCGGCGGGCACGGCAGCAGGGGGCGCGGCCGACGGCGCAGCCGCGCGCGGGAACCCTAGGGTTTCAGCGCGCGCAGACGCACGGCCGCGGTGCCCAGGCCGGCCAGGGCAGGTGCGGCGGCCCCAGGCGTGGCTGACGGCGCGAGGAGGAACGGCAGGCGGCCGGCCGGGACGGCGGAGCAGGGGCTGGAGCGCCGGGGACGCGCGTACGCTGCAAGCCCTAGGGCTCGCGCGCGCGCGCGCAGGTCCCGCGCGGCTCTTCGCGTGCTCGCGGGCGGCCGGCGCGGGGGCCCCTCCCTCGGACGACGTCGGCGCGGGGCAGGTGGTGCAGGCGGTGGCTAGGTGGCCGGCGACGCAGGCTGGGACGGCGGTAGGCGTGCGGCCGGACGCGGAAAAACCCCTAGGGTTTTTCGCGTGATTCGAAAGACCTCGGTTCTGTCCTTGCGCGATTCCGGCGAGTCACGGAGGCCAACGGTAGAGAAGAAGAGTGAACGGCGGTTCGGGCGACGGTCAGGGCAAGCCGGGGCGGCGGCATGCAAAACGGGCAATGGTCGGAGGAGGCGGTATTGCGGACTGCATCCATGCACGTACGTGCATGGCTGTTGTGCATGCCGGGAGCCCTCACGACGACGGCGGGTCGCCGGCGATGGTGTTTCACCGGTGGTGGATCATCGGGCCGAGTTCTCGCGGGCTATTGGGCTTGCAATTTGTGCCTAGGCCTGCGATCTGGTTAACTGGCCCAGTTGTCCAATTTTCTGATGGATCAAATCTTGGAGGCCCAAGTTCAGAAAATAAATCAAGATCTCTGTCCAAGTAGTGGGAGCCCAGTCGAAGATCTGTAAAATAAATTCCAACTTGTAATAGTTAGATTTATTTCGTTTTGTATCATGGGGCCACGAGGACATTTTTATTTGTTTTACTATCTGTCTTCGCATGATATACGTGTTTAAAATAATTGCGCAACATATCAGCATGTTGTAGATAATAGAGAGCACGTTTACTGCTTTTATTTACGGCTTTAAAGCATGCTATGTGATTTATTTTATGTAATTAATTATGACTATAAATTCGGGGTTCATGCTTTGCATGATAGAATTTTAGCAACGTTATAATTATGGCTACATAAAATAATCTGTGCAATTGAACCTTATGAACTGAAAATTACTAAGCTCATAATTTAGTAAGACCTCCACAAAGCGATCCTTTATTGGAAGTGGATAATTTATTAGGTAAACGTCTACATGTGTAGCTTACTTAATTTATTGTTCATAAGTTCTAATAGATAGGATTTCTTAAAACAAACATTTATTTCATGTGAGAAGTGGGAGTTCATGCGTAAACGTCTACATGTGTAGCTTGCGTATTGAATTTTCATAAGTTCTCTAGGGATTGAATTAAATGAGACAACCTTATTATAGGGATCAGGTGTGTTCAAATAGATCCTTATATGGGAGGGTTGGCTTTGGTGGTAAGCTAGCTTAGATATTGTCCAGAGTATAACTCATATGTGATGTCCCTGCTCAGTAGGATAATATGGTCTTAAGTTAGTCTCCAATTATTAATTCCATTTGTCTAAGGAACCCAGGCATGGATTGGAATTAAAGGACTGGAATTGAAAGATGCAGTCTGGTTAAGTGTTTTGTTGTAAACGTCCACATGTGTGGCTTGCAATAGTAATACTTAGGCAAATTGGAGGAAACATTAATATTGCTTTATCATAAGGTTTCAATATTTAATTGTTTCAATGTTCTGCAACTATGTTTTAATTGGTATTTTAATTTATTGTTTTCAGACATGTCTATTCATCGTATCATTTATCTCTTGACATCAAATCCTTTAAACGGTCCGAATTTTCCTGAGTGGAAGTTTTGCTTCATGGAAATACTCCACATTGCAAATCATTCTCGTATACTCTATATGGATCCTTTATCTCCCAAGTATTGGAATTGCACTGGTTATGAGCGAGTGTTCTATGAAAGATGGAGGACTTCTGATGAGTTTGACCGCATTCTCATTAAGAAAACTCTATCCAGAGAACTAAGGCTCAAATACGATCAGTACCAATCTTTTGTTGAGATATGGAGGGATCTAATAAAGGTATATGGGAAGGTGAGACGAACTGTCAGTTACAGTCTTGTGGAAGACCTAGTCTGCAAGAAGATAACTGATGGGAGTTCGTTGTCTCTGCATCTTGACAGCATGATGGAAATTATGAGAAGGTACAGAAAGAGAGGTGGACGAATCACTAGTCGGGCTAAAATCAATATCGTCCTGCACTCTCTCTCTGATTCTTATGGTGATTTCATCAAGTCCCTTGGTACCAAGTGCAAGTACACTCTTCCAGAGTTACTCTTGGCACTAGAACGATGGGAATCTGACCAGAAAGCTTCAGAATTTTCTCAATTCATGAAGGTCTTTGATAAGACTATGATTGAGGCAAAGGAATTACTTAAGCGGTTAGAAGAGGCTGATCAGGCAGAGGCTATCACGAGGCCATGCAAATGCAAGCGAAGTGAAGTAGATTGTCTAGTGCCTAGCACGGGTAGACAAGGTATGTCATGTGCATTTATAACGGAAACATGTTTAGCATCAGTTTCTACCCATTCTTGGGTAGTGGATACTGGAGCTACTGACCATGTTTGTTATACTTTGCAGGGGTTCAGGCCGACAAGGCAGCTGAAGCATGACGAGATTACCATCTCAATGGGCAGCGGAGAACGAGTCTCAGCAGTAGCCATTGGAGATTTTACTTTATGCTTTGAAAACAATGTTCTGATTTTGAGAGATGTTTTATATGTGCCGGTTTGTCGGCGGAACTTAATTTCAGTTTCCAAGCTATTTTGTGATGGATATTCAGTTATTTTTGATAGTGGAGTTTCTATCATTGGTAATAACGGTGTTATCTGTCATAGCAAACTGATTGACTCTCTCTATATCATTGATTGTATGCATAAATCTTCCGTGAATGTTGCAAACTCATCTAATAATAATAATCATTTAAAGAAAAAGTTTTCTTCCGATAAGGATCAAACATATCTCTGGCACTTGAGACTAGGTCACATCAATCTAAAGAGGATTAAAAGATTAGCATCCGATGGGCTCTTGGATTCCTTCCAAGTGGTACCGCATCAAATCTGTGAGTCCTGTATAGAAGGAAAGATGACGACCAGGCCTTTTAAGGCAAGTCAGTCTCGAGCAGAGGACGTGTTACAATTGATCCACTCTGACTTATGTGGACCAATGTCCACGCAAGCTCGTGGAGGGTATGAGTATTTCGCCACATTCATTGACAATTACTCAAGATTCGGATATGTCTATTTGCTTCGCCATAAGTCTGAATGCTTTGAGAAATTCCAAGAATTCTGGACTGAGGTAGAAAAGAAGCTTGGTAAGACTATCAAGAAACTACGATCAGATCGTGGTGGGGAATACCTCAGCAACGAGTTCTTGCAGTACTTGTCAGATAACGGGATTACATCCCAGTGGACTGCACTGGGAACCCCTCAACAAAATGGTGTAGCAGAAAGAAGAAATAGAACTCTCTTAGAAATGGTCAGGTCGATGATGAGTTATGCAAGCTTGCCGATTTCGTTTTAGGGATATGCCTTGGAAACAGCGGCCTATTTGCTTAACCTGGTACCTTCTAAGTCAGTTCCTAAAACACCTCTGGAACTCTGGTATGGACGAAAGCCAAGTTTGAACAGAGTGAGGGTTTGGGGTTGTCCAGCATATGTGCTGACAAAGGAACCTGATAAGTTAGAAAGTAGGTGCAAGCTGATGCTGTTTGTAGGATATCCCAGACAAACGAAAGGTAGTTACTTCTATTGTCCTGAGAATCAGAAAGTCGTTGTCAGTACCAACGCGAGATTCTTGGAGGACGAATATGTAAGAAACCACAGATCCAAAAGTGAAATTACCCTCCACGAGCTTGAGGATAAAGAAGCAATTCCATCAGGAAAGCCTAGTGTAGTGGGAGATCCACCTGTAACAGGTGAGAATATACCAACACTGCCACTAATGCAAGGTGTGGGACCAACGCGTACTGTGCCAACTACTGACACAGCCCAGATGCCTCGTCGCAGTGGGAGGGTTAGTCACCAACCCGAGAGGTATATGTTCGTGGGAGAGTCTTCTGACTTGATCCCGGAAAACGGACTAGATGATACCGATCCCTGGACATATGAC
>JAPKLW010000822.1:183700-220648 GCA_026898455.1 Plectranthus barbatus | reverse complement strand
TAATTGGGTGTATGAACCCTACGGTTGAATTTATAAAATTAATTAAAACTATAATAAATTAAAATTATAAAAGATAAATGACTAACAAAACAAAATTTTATTAAAAAAATATAAAAATATATGTTGTAGCTCACAGAAGCTCACCATAAAGTGGGCAGCATATCAATTCTATATATATATATATATATATATATAATACATTGGCTGAATTTTTTGGGACCCCTAGAATTTGGGAGCCTTAGGCCATTGCCCCTTTTGTCCATACTAAGGGTCGGGCCTGCTGAGTAATGAGCTTAAATAATCAAAACACATTCGAGGATTAAAAAATGTATCATATTGTGAAGTGATGTGGAAAACGCACGCATGTGAAGAAATATATCAGAGTTTTTTTTAAGGTTAAAGAATTATATTTTCAACTTATGTTAGGGAATACCATCCTTCTATATGACATCACATTAGTGCTAAGTAACAATGGTGTAACATATATTATTTTCAATTTAATTATTAATGTATTTTATTTTTATATTTTAATCTGCCTAATGATACTTTTTTATATCAATTAGATTATTACTATTTAAATTATCATTTAAATATATGTACACAAGCATATACACACACATATATTTAGTGACTCTATTAAAATATTGTTAAATAATAAAATTATTAATTAAGATTAAATATATTTGAAGTATTTTTACATTTTAGTCTTTTCGTTAATATTTTATTTTTTAATTAAAATATTACTTATTAAATTTATTATTAATATATATATATATATATATATTATTTTCATTAAGCTTTATTAAAAATAAAAGAATTAGTTGAAAAACATATATCTTTAGTTTTAATAATATTTTAATAAAAAATAAATATTAACTTATTTTTCAAATATATTTATTCTTAATTAATAATTTTATTATTTATCAATATTTTAATGGAGACACTAAATATATATATATATATATATATATAGGGAGCGGATCCAGTGAGAAAATTCTTAACGTGAGAAAGTGAGAAAGATGCTTGATTGTGTTTATGACGTTGCTTGATTATGTTCAGGTCGTTGCTTGATTACAATGTTGCTTGATTGTATTTAAGTTGTTGCTTGATTATTTTGTTGCTTGATTGTGTTTTAGTCATTGCTTGTTTGCATATCAGCCATTGATTTTTTTAGATCTGATGGACATGATTTATTCTTTTTTCTTACAGGGTGATTTTTTTTTACATGATCCCTCCTCTATATATATATATATATATATATATATATATATATATATTCAAATAGTAATAGTCAAATTAATATAAAAAATATTACTAAAAGATTAAAATATAAAAATAAAAATACATTAATAATTTAAAATTAATAAATAATAAGGCCGTGTCATTGCCACATGGCGTTGATGTGCCGTCATATAGTAGTGAGTCAATGCTACGTTAGCGCCACATGTCACTTAACGAATAACTCATCAAAGGAAGATAGAATTTCCTAACAGAACTAAAGTTGGGGATATAATTTCCTAATTGTAAAACTCTGCGATATATTTTCCTAATTTATGTAAGATGAGGATATATTTCCATATTATCCCAGCACAATTTTAGGGAAAGATTTGATGTACATTTGTATAATAAAAAAAGCGAAGTGTTGCCTCAACATGGGCTACTAGAAGTTAAGCTATGAGGGAATTTTCACCCTAAAGATACAAAAAATTAGATGTCAAATGGTAGGTTTGAGCAAAACTGTAAGAGTACATGTAGTGGTGGGATCTTAAGAAATTAAGATCCCCACCTCAGCATTGGAGATTCCAGTTTGCACAGAGAGAGAGAGCAAAAGGAGGAGAAAAGGAGGAAGGGATCTTATTTAAGATCTCCGTTCTTGCAGACTTGTGGGCCCGAACGCACTCGCGGCCTCTGATTGGCGCGTGCGTCACAAGCGCAAGGCCCGCGTGTGGCGCCGCCTCCCTCCCCTTTTTTTTCTTTTTTTTTTGATTTATATATTCTTTTTTTTTAATTTTAGATTTTAAATTTTTTAAATGTTTTTATATTTTATGTAATATTAAACTTTTTGATTGAATGTATGATTCAATTAATTTGAATTAATTAATTAAAACAAACAAAATTTTATTATTTAACTATTTAAATTAATAATTTGTAATTTAATTAATTAATTATTTATCTATATTCAATATACATATATATGTATGTATAATATGAAGTAATTGTTATGACAAGTGAGACTCATGAATAGTATAAAGTAAAAAGTAGATGAATAAAAAAATGATAGTGGATGTTGATGTGGATATTTATAAAATATGAAATTATAATAATTAATGACGTGGCGCACACGTGGAGGGATCTTAACTGTTTATAAGATCCCACTATTGTGGGTGCCCCAACAAAATGAAATTTGTGACTTTGAATTTGACTTTTCAGATGAAAGAGAATCATTTCACTACAATAACCCAAACACAAAAAAGATCCAAAGTCCAAACATATCTGAAAAAGGACTAAACACCTAGAACATACGTAAAATAGAACATTTTAAATGTTTCTTATTTAAGTGATATGTTATTCTTTTGTTGGTCATTTGGTTGTGAATGTTATACACAACAAAGTTGATTAGATTAGGATTAGAGAGATTTCATTAGATTATAATTAACAGATTGGATATTTTTTAGTAGATTAGAAGAAGAAAAAAATGAATCTCATTATATTGAAAGTAGGAGAATGTAATTAGTATTTAAAGGAGAAATAGGTATGATACATTCATTTAGAAAATATTAGAATTCAGCTGGCAAGCTTAGTCTGAATATAATATGGGGCTCTTTTACTCTATTAGAATGAATTTTATGCATAACAATGTAGACTGAACTTGATAAATATTGCTAGGCCGGCACACTCCTTTCTAGAATAATCACATTGAAATTATACTGGGGATATCCAAAACAATCTTCATCACTGAAATAGCTAGTAAAACTTAAGCATGCTCCCCCACCTTTCATCCTCCACTCATTGTCATTATTATCAGAGAAACAGAGATAAGAGAAATAGCCAGTGGCGGATCCAGAAATTTTTCCCGAGGGGGGCTAGAATTTTTTTTTGCCCTTCACCTTTAATTTCAATATTTTTATATCATATTTTCCCTTATTTTCATCCATTTTTTCTTATATACGAGGGGGGCTATACCACAAAAAATCGGATCATGATACTATAAAATCGAAAAAAAATTCGGGCTGGGGGGGGCTCCAGCCCCCCCTAGCCCCTATGTAGATCCGCCGGTGGAAATAGCTATGCAGTCGAAAAGGAACCCAAAACTACAAAAGAACTCAATACTATTGAAGTAGTAGTAAAAACAAACGCAATAGTTGACATATGAAACACCACAACAATGATGATTACACAAACAAATTTTAGAACCTTTAGACTCCAACTGATGGTTTTTATGATTAGTAAAGAAAATGTCAAAAGGTCCATGACACGCAAACCAAAGAATAGCTTTTTGTGTAAAAAATTAGATTATAGAGGCACTTCAAAATGAATGTCTAATACCTATGTGTTAGATCTCCGATTAGAGTATTTATATTTGCAACGAAATGTTTAATGGTTCTTGCACATACCTTGCTGAGGTCACGATTCAATAAGTGTTTATGAAATGTGTTTAAGCTCGAAAGATGTTAGGATTTATTACAGATTATACTACAACACTTGAGGTGTTGAGTTTTAAATCAGCAGGAGTAATAAGATAGTAAGCAATAAATAACACGAAGGTTAGAGTGGTTCGAATAAATGTACTACGTCCACTCTTTAGTTTGCTGACTGGAAATTCACTAAGATTGATTTGTACAAGGCAAGACTTTATCTCTAACTGCAAGCAACTCCTCCGTCTGGTCACAGCGCACCTTCAAGACTCCTCGGACGTCAATCTTCATGACAAGCTCTAAGAGTGAGGACACACATCCCTTCTCCTTGGTCGCCAGAATAGGAATTTTATAGTTCTTCCTGGAACTTATCTCCTTTGTGGCTAGATACCCGTAATAGACAATCTTGCAGATCAAGGTGACTGCTAAGTTCTTTCTTAAACATAAAGATAACCTTAGAAGCGTACTTCTTTGGTCTCGTGTTGAACACGGAAGTTTTTGCAAAGCCTCGATCGATGCATGATCAGGTTTTGAATTCAGTAGTGAATATGTGAGTGTTTGCGCGTAAGCTTATGGATTTCTAAATTGGCCAAACTCGTCGAACTTTTTGCTTTCCGGGAATCCTTCTATTTATTGGCGAAGATTCAAACACCTTGGTTTGAGTCTTTTTGTTCGTTAGACAGTGTTTTGTCTGTTCGCTATTCTCGTTCTTTCTTTTTATGAAAGATACAAAGACTCTTCGGATCTCTTCCTTATTTGATTGGCTCTTTCCTCTTTTAGCTGATTTTTTCAGAACGGATCTTTGATTTTAATTCTGGAAATCTTCCTTTTGTCTGTTGATAATTGTGCCTTCTGATTCCAGGAGATTTCTTCAACTCTGAATTTAAAGATCCTTGTTTTTGCGGCTTTTTCTTGATTCCTGATTGCTATCGGACGTTCTACTGTGTCGATATTTGTCTGCTGACATCTCAACAACTCTGCTGAGATTCAGCAATCTGCTTGCTCCAATCCTTCAACAACTTGATGTGTTCGCTGAGAGCCTTCAGCAGTCTCCGTATGTTTGCTAGCATTTTGATACTTCGTTGTTTGCTAATAGCTATAGCAATCTTTGTATTTGCTGACTCCTGCAGCAATGTCTTCGTACTTTGCTTGAGTCTTCTAGCAATCTTCTTCGAACTTTACTGACTCCTTTAGCAAACTTTAGCGATTACTTCTAGCTCTATTACAACTCGAATATGATAATCCTATACAGGACTTTTATAATTTCGACACAATTCTAAGTTTCTTGAAACTAGATAAGCTAGCTTTGATACACCAAAACCTATTACAAATATACATTAAGATCCAAAGGGGCATTTCTAACAAATTCATCAATATTCCCAACAAGTTCCCCCTTTTTGATGCGATCAAAGCCCTAATTCTTAACTCACTGATCATGGGATAGTAGATTACTGAGTTTACAAGATATTCCTGGCAAATCTAACTCAGCATATCAACTCTCTTAGAATCAGTATTCTCGAAAGTGTTCCCCCTCAAAATAAGAAGGGTATTGCTCGATTTGAAATATTTAACACAAGTGAATGACTTCATAAAAATGCTGGAAATTCAGCAAGCAAATAAGCATAGAGTAGCATTCACACATAATGTAAGAGCAGTACACAATCGTACACAACGCACACACTCAACAGTCCATGCAGTTTGCTGATCACAAAATGTGTGAGTTTAGATAAAGCAAATAAATTCAGAGTTGGACAATGAGGTGTTGTCATTAATCTGAGTTAGTTTCCATTATAATTTCAGCAGTGATGTACAAGAAACACATTCCCAAATAAAAAACTTACAAGAAGACTTAGGGATAGAGGAATTACTTTTTGGTTGCGGAGGAATCGGAATCAACATCTTTAGCACTAGGATGGCCTATAGCTTTCTTCAATTTTTCGATCGACTTTGCAATTAACTTCATGAACTTGTCCACCATAGCGTCTCGCTCTTCCCTCTTGATCCTTTCCCTCTCCTCCTTCTTCATTTGTTCTATCTTTTCCTTTCCCTCTTGTTGCCTCCTCAAATCTTCTTCTAGCTTCATGCGAGCTTCGAGGCATCTTCTTCTTCTTTCAGCCGCTTTGCCTCTTCAGCAAACCTTCTCTCTTCCCTCTCTTTGACCGCAACCAAAAGGTCATTGGAGAAAGATTCGAAGCCATCCTGTAGATTTTGGAGGAGCTCTTCCTTGAGTTGAGCAACCTGCTCTACTACCTGGGTTTTCACCTCTGCTTCCACCTTTGCTCCAACTTTTGCTTCCACTATAACATTGATATACATCTGGATGTCCCTGTGATGGGTACTAGAGTTCAAGGGCTCAACAGTTATGATCAGAGATCCCCGAGATATCACCATTTGTCTAGAAGTGGTAGGGATGGCAGTAGATGATGTTAGCACCTGAGATGAATCAACAGTTAGATCAGCAGACTCAGCTTCTGCGTGTTCGGAATCACGAACTTCTTCTTCTTCAGCAACTGGAGTGGGAGACTTATAGGCAACCATCCGAGTAGAAATGTTGGCCAGAGTAGCCTGCACCCTCTCCCTGAATTCCTTCATCTTCCTCTCGCCCTCTGCTTTATTATTTTCTGTTTTCTCCTTTGCTAATGTAGCTTGCAGCTCAGCAGCTGCATCAATCTACTTCCTTGTTGCAGGAGACTTAAATATCAGTGCGGGTGAGGATGATTCAGCAATCGCATACTCAGATGCAGGCAAAGAGAGATCTCCAATGATAGCACAGTGTTCTTTTATCTTCTTTAGCATAGGAACCACTTGCTTCTCAGTGCATTGCTGTTTGGATGTTTGATCCATCCAATCATAAGCTCAATCCTCCTCACTCCTCCAATAGTTCTGACCCATCCTAGCCATCACTATCGCACGATCTTCATAGTGGAGCTCATGGGTGGCATAATCATAGAACCTCCACCTCTGGAACTCTATCTTCAACCAATCAAGATCAGAAGACTCACCAGTGAGTTCAGCAGCATAGGTGGTTTCAAACTCTTCTGCTATTTGAGCTTCAATGAAAAAACATATATCCTTGGCCCCTGGAATGAGGTCCTCAATATTCTCATCTTTAACAGTGATAGGGGGCACCATTTGGCAATCCGCTTTGCCATGAATCTGTTATCTAGTCGGCCCTCCATTGGTGCTCTTAGCGTCTCTGTTATGAAGACCGAATCTCCTCCAGCAAGCATCAAAACTCCCTCAACAGCTTCTGCACTTGAGGTCATCTCAACTTCCTCCCCATCACTTGGAATGGAGTCAAATGAAATATCCGAAACTTCGGGGGAGGTAGGAGCAGGTATGCACTTTCGCCAGATGGAGTCGAGGGTCTCATTTAGCAGGGTTGAGGAATCTGCTGCTTCATTCCATCCTGGGACTTTTGATGGATCAAATCCCAAGGCACGAAGATACCTTTCATTTGTCTCCCTCACATTTTTTTGCCAATTGAGCTTTGGCTTTTGCAGCGCGTTTGGCAGCGGCTTCCTTGTCAGTAGCTTCCTTCTTAGCAGTTTCCTTCTTAGCAGCTAGCTTTTCAACATTTTCTTGCTCTGCTGACTGTGCACTTAGTTGCGTGGCTGGTTCAGCATCTGGTTCAGCCTCCGCAATTCGTTTTTCAAGGTCATCATCCCCTTGCTAATCTAGGGTGAAGAGCAGATAAGCGTGCAACGAAGGGTGGGGGCAGAACTAATCTAGGGTACGCGATCGTAAAATTCAAGGCGAGACACGGCAAGTAAACGGTTGGCGAGGCGAGGCGAGGCGAGGGCGCACGATCAAAGAATTCATAGCGAGATGGCAAGCTGGCGAGAGCGCGCAAGGAGGAAGGGTTGGGGGCAGTCAAGAAACCTGATTTTTCATTTGCATTATTATTTTTGTTCAGTTTAAACAGTAAAATAATTCAATAAAAAACCTAATTTTTAATTCATATAAAATCTCATTTAAAATTGTGAACTATATAATATACGAGATTTTAAATTAAGAAATATTAAATAAAAAAATTATAAAAATAGGTAGTGTAATTAAAAGATACTATTGTAATATGTATCTCTATTATATTTGCTAAAAACTTGTTTGTTTTTTATTTTTAAATACTTGATTATATTTTGTGTATTATTTTGATAAATGGGTAGTTCTTTAAAACAAATAGACAATGCGGCCCATTGCGTAGTCTATTTCTATTTTTTTTTAAAAATATACTACATGGGATTTCGCGTAGTCTATATTAATATAGATTACGCGTGTTTCGCGTAGTCTATATTAATATAGATTACGCGTGTTTCGCGTAGTCTATATTAATATACAAATAGACTACGCATCCCATTGCGTAGTCTATTTCCGTTTTTTCCAAAATAATAGACTGCGAGGGATTTCGCGTAGTGTATTTTAATATAGACTGTAGTCTATATTAAAATACACTACGCGAAATCCCGCGTAGTCTATAAGCGCCTATTTTTTTTACTACGCAAATACACTTTTGCATCATCTTTTATAATATAGACTATGCAAATGAGAATTTGCGTAGTCTATATTGTGTAGTTTATTACCTTTTTTGGCCTAGTGTTAAGCCTTAATCCTGCAAAAACGCACCATGACAAGCATAACACCACATATAATAGACTCATGCATGAATTATATATATAAACTCAAGAAAACTACATAAAATAGTAGAAAATAATATAGATAAGAGAGTGAAATAATGAACTTATCACTATCCATTCCATATTTATCCATATATTTATCCATATCTTCTAATATTTATTCATATATATATATATATATATATATATATATATATATATCGTATTCATGTCTAATCATATCCATCCATATATATCTCATTCATATATATCCATATCTATTTTATTCATATTCATAATTATTCATATCTAGATATCCATGTCTATCTTTTTTATCCATATCCATATCTGTCTCATTCATATCTTCCATAGGTATTCATATCTATCCATATCTAGATATTCTACATCTATATACTTTCTAATCTAGCCATCCATATTTATTCATATATATATATATATATGCATCCATATAGAGTCCTAGAATCATCTAGTTTTAATTTATGCATAGCAAAAAAAAAATACTATCCTTTAATCAATTTGGGGAATCATTAAGATGAACATTCTATCATTCCAAGGAGGATATGATCCTGAATTATATCTTGATTGGGAGAGGAATATTGAGTCAAATTTGCAACTATGGGGTTTTCTGATTATGCTCTTACTTGGTGGGATCAATTGATGATTAACAAAGAGAAGAATCGAGAGCGGCCAATATTGACTTGGATAGAGATGAAAGTAGTAATGAGGAAATATTTTGTACCTAATTACTACTATCGAAAATTATGTTACAAGTTGCAGGATTTGAGGCAAGGTTCGAAAAGTGTAGAAGACTATTACAAAGAGATGGATGAAGCAATGATTCGAGCCAATATCATTGACGTTACACAATCAACAATGGAAAGATTTTTGACTTGATTGAATTGGGAAATCCAAGAAAGAGCAGAGGAGCTACAACCTTATGATCACTTGCTTGTCATGGTCGTTACAACTAGCAATATTGAGGATCAATTGAAGAGAATGAGGATTAATTTCAACGACACAAGTCAAAATTAAGTTAGTTGGAAGAAGTCTCAAACAGTTAGTAAATTCTGATTAGAACAGCTTCAATCAGATGATAAGTAGACAATGACAATGATAACCGAATTTGAGTCGATGAGTGCTTCAATTCAAGAGCCCAAATAAGAGGATATGAGAGTTGCTACAACTTCGGAGAGTCATATTGAAGACAATGAAGGATTTGAGGATCCGGCTACACTCACAATCATTACCAATCAAGTTTTGGGTATGCAAAGACAAAGTCAAGAGACCAAGAAAGAAGACATAGTCGTTCATACTCCATTGGAGGAAGTTGAGGAAGAGACCTCAATGCCATTTGAGTACACTGTTGTTTCTAGAAAAATTTTGAGTGTACATAATCAAGTGGATATAAAGCAGGGTTCAGTGGAGGAGAAGGTTGAGATGTAAATAGTTCATAAGTTTGTTTCTGCAAGAACTATTATTCTGAAAATGAGGATGCATGGAGAAAAGAAATTGCCAAAGTTTGAATATGATGATGTGCCAAACAAGCCAAACAAAGGCAATATAAGATGGTCAATCGAATCCGGTGCAGACTTGGATTTGAGGACAAATCCCTTTAAAAAGGAGGGAATTTATGGAGATCCAGTTGGCAAGATTTATCAAGATATTTCAACAAGATTTGTTGAAGATATGTTAGGTATGGATGTAGAGATCACACCTTTAATTTGATGTTTTGATGTGTCAAAACTGTGTACCAAAGTTTAGACCTTAGAGTTATTACCTTATGTAATCCTTGTATAGGATAATCGAGTTGTAATAGTCTAGGAGAAGAAAACTGTCAAAAACTGTGGAACAATTTTTGAAATGGAAACCATCCAAACGAGAAAAATGTCAAGAATAGTGGACGAGAAAACTGTGCAGAGTATCAGACGAGAAAAATTGTGCAGACAGTTTTTCAACTGTCAAGGATCGTATAGCAAGGAATACTGTGGACACAATTTTCATAAAGAAACTGTCGAGAGGCACTCACAGTTTCAGACCAGGACAGTTTCACGTCAAAGTTACACGTGAAAAGCAAGATGCCGAACATTCATAAAAGAGCATTGAAGATTCAATGATACGGAATGAAAATACACTCAGTTATGACTGAAGTACAATGTTGTTCGAGTCTAACACAACAAGTACAAACTGCCTCTGCAAAAACATGGCAGTGATTCAGAAAAGGTAGAGGAGCAGGTCTACTTTATAGAGAAGGATGGACTTTGATTGGACATCTTTCAAAATGTCTCTACCGGCTATTTTTTGTAGATTCAACTATAAATAGCAGGAGAACCAGCAAGACAAACAACGAAATCAACACTCATTAACCTTGTCGTCACTCTGCCGAATTTAAACCTCAATGCATTTAAAGCTCTCAAGCAAGAAGGCATTTACTCCGTGGTACATTTTTTAAACACGAGGCATTATTGCTTAAGGAATCTTCAGAGCTCTCAAGCAGCCTGATTCTTTAAGGAGAAGAAGGTTCTTACGGGCTTTTGCCAACCAGCGTACGTTCTGGGAAGAACTCAATCATCTACTCACAGGAGAGAAGATTTGTCCTCAATCCATTTCCGACGACTACCAGTTCTGAGAAGACTTCAAGGTGCCACCTGGCTTCGAAGAACTAAAGAAAGTGTGAAGAACAACTACCTGGGCGACTGATCCATTCTACTGTGGAGGGTGGTTTTCACAGAATTTGGTTGTAGATCATGATGATTGTATCTTCATTACTTAGTGAATTACCGGATTGATTTTCGAAAAGTGGATGTAGGACTTAAGGCTCCGAACCACTATAAATATCATGCCTCATTTACAGTTTTACTTACTTTACGTATCATACAATCTTCAATTGTGTTTTGAAACCTTCAACACTTCTCTAAAAGTGTTGAAGCGTATAACTGTTGTCTGGATATAACTGTAAATTGGGTACCTAAAACTGCTGGCTAACACAAACTGCCTTTTTGAACTGTAGATTAAAACTGAGTCTCCAGTTTAAACTGAACTGCCTGCTTTAAGAGTGCAAATAACTGTTCTTATACTTTCGCTGCATATTATTTCGTACTCTGATCAGGGACCAACAAGTGGTATCAAAGCAGGTCGGTCTTTCTAGACTGTCCTGTTTTGAGTCTCTTAGGACCAAATCCTTATTTCCTTGCACTCTTAATTGTTTGTTAAGTGTGATTAGCGAGCAGATTACATTTAGACAATGATGAGTTATCCGAGTCTTCCCAAGTACAACCCGGAGAAGTTCGCCGTTTGGAAGAAGAGGTGTCTCATCCAACTGAGAGCTCAACATCCAGAGATGGATGAAGTTTTGAAGAATGGACCTCTGAGGATCCAGAAGATTAATATCCATCTTGCAGGAGAAGATGACTCAGGTGGTGTCCAAATGGTAGATAAGCCACTGGAAGAATGGACACTGGAAGACAAGAAACGTCATCAGCTTGATTTAATCGCTCAAGAAATGATCATACAATCCCTTCCAGAATCTCTCATGGAAGAAGCCATAGAGAACAACAGTGCTAAAGAGTTATGGGATTGGATCAACGAGCTTACTAAGGAAACTGAAGCGATGAAGCGCAATAAGAAACAAATGTGCGCGGACAAATACGATTCTTTCCAGATGCTGCTTGGCGAGACAATCAAGTCAATGGAAGCAAGGTTCAACGCCATTGTTAGCGAGATGAAAGGTCTTAGAAAAGAACAAAGTGCGGCTGACATGAACACCAAAATTCTTTCCAGAATGCTCAAGGAAGACTGGTTTGTCAAAACCACCAGTTTAAAGACTATGGATCTCTCGAAATGTCCACCAATGAACTGTTCGCCGAACTCCAAGCCCATGAATGGAATATTTAGATGGTGAACAAGAATGAAGCTGTTAGAACCCTGAATTTAGCAGCTGATGGTGACGCTGCATTCTTCGTTAAGAGAGACTTCCAAAGATGACAGAAGAAGCCAGTTAAGTTCGAGAAAACTGTCTACCAATCCTCACCAGCAAAGGATACCTCGACCTCAGTTCAGAAGAAGGTAACTGAACTGTCAGTTGTCAAACTAGAGGAACAGATGAGGAACCTGACCGTACTTCTCGAAAAGGCTAAAGGAAAAGGAAAAGAAACTCAGTCCAGTGAGCAAAGGTTCACAAAGAGAGAGCCACACACATGCTATGAATGCAACTCTCCAGATCACCTAAAGTATGAATGCCCTCTAGTTTCTCAGGAGGAGAGAGACAAACTGAAGAAGGTGTTTGAAAGGAGGGCATCTAAAGTTATGGCTCAAGCAATGCTCACAAGAACTAAAGTGCCAGACGTGCAAGACCATGATGATGGCTATTACACGTTTGACGATGAGAATGATGAGGAAGCACTCCTTACCTTCATGGCTGCCATTGATGGAGATGTTACCGACAATGAAGACAGCGCTTCAAGCTGCGAAATAGTGGTAACAGCTCATCTACCCTCATCTCTTGCATCTACATGCTTTGAAGAAGACTCTGAATTTTGTCGCTCAAATTCAGAAGATGTTACTCTTGAAAACATTATTAAAGAGGTAGAAAAATTTCATGAAATTAAGGATGCATTACTTAGTGAAAATGCCTCACTGAAATCAGAGATTTCAGTTTTGACCAATGTAGTTTCAAAGACGAGGTCAATCAGTGAGGATTTTGAGAACCTCAAGGAAGAACACTCAAAACTTCTTAAAGATTTTGAAAATATTTCAAAGGAGTATGATTTCTTGATGAAAACTGAGCCAGTTAAGTGTGAATGTACTTTAAAAAAGAGCTCAAGAAAATTAGAAGAAATTTTGAATGATAAAAAATAATTATCCGATAAACACGGAATTGCATTTTTGGAACACCAAAATGAAAAGATTTTAAGCGAACATGCATCTACTTCAAGAACTAAGTAAACATTTTTAGGCTCTATCAAAGCCAAACTTAGTTCAGGCATTATGTTGGAGAAAGGAAAAGTCAAATCCAATGAGTCAGTTAAGCAAAAAGAAAAGACCAAATGATGGTAAAAAAATGACTCTGAACTGGCACCTCGACAGAGAGCTAACACAGTTCGTAAATTGTACAAACAAACTATCGAGAGGAGATATTACTTTCCTTCAAAACTGGATAAACGTAATGTTTCATATGCAAGGAATCCAGTTTTACCAACAAGAATGACTGAGCAACATGTGAATGTTGCAAGGAAGTCACTTCGACAATCGGATAGTAATTCGAGAGGTTATGATAGAACTCAGTTTTATCATAACAGTTATCCGAATAGGAGGAACACCTATTCGAGGCCTGAGTCAAGACAGTTTTGTCATTCTAAGACTGTGACGACTAAACACCCCAGAACTGTTTCTCGACACTCTTTCAGGAACAATAGATTTAGAAAGAGTTCACACACCACAACCTTTCCTAACATGCATTCAAACAACATACATTATTTTATAAGAAAGGTTAACCAATCACCAAAGAGTGATTCAGTTTCATGAACTATAAGAGTGAAACAGATCTGGATACCAAATAGATGGATCCAGAAAACTGACTTTGCAGGACCCGAAAGGATGCGGGGACCTAAATGGAATTTTTTGTCTTGTAGGGACCGACTTCTCAGAAGAAGGCAAGATCATGGATCCTGGATAGCGGGTGCTCAGCACACGTGACAGGAGAAATGGATCTACTCAAGAATCTTTTTATGTGCAGAGGACCATCTGTCACTTTTGGGAACAAGGCCAAGGGTCGAGTAGTTGGAAAAGGATGCGTGGAGCACAATGAAATCATCATTCAGAATGTGTCCTTAGTCACCAAACTGAAGCACAATCTTCTTAGCATCAGCCAGTTGAGCGAGAGTGGCTACATTGTCAGCTTTGAAGAATCAGAGTGCACATCATAGAAAAGCTGACCAACGAGACCAAAATCAGAGGAATCAGAAGAAGAGGTCTTTACGTTGTGGACTGGTCCAGTGGAGAAGAAGAACCTGCCTCCTGGCACACAATTCCTCAGATGGAGTAAACTGGCTATGGCACAAAAGATTAAGTCACCTGAACTTCAACTCGATCAGACATCTAGAAAAACATAATCTAGTTGAAGGACTGCCACATAAGAAGTTCCAAAAGGAAGGAGTCTGTAAAGCTTGCCAGCTCGGGAAACAGACAAGAGCCTCGTTTAAGAACAAGCCAGTTACAGCAAGCACGGACCAGATCTTGGAACTGCTCCACATGTATTTGTTTGGTCCAGTTACTCCGCCCACAATTGGAGGAACAAAGTATAAATTAGTAGTTGTTGATGACTACTCAAGATATACGTGGGTGGTGTTGCTCAAGTCCAAAGATGAAGTCTAGATTCAACTGCCAGAACTGATTACCCGTCTTCAGAATGACAAAGGGGTGACAGTTAAGAGGATAAGGTCCGATAATGGAACAGAGTTTTAAAATGGACCCCTCATGGATTTCTGCGCTGAAATTGGAATCGGGCATGAAAAGTCAACTCCAAGAACTCCTCAACAAAATGGCCTTGCTGAGCGGAGGAATAGAACACTCAAAGAAGTAGTGAGGACCATGATGGCCGAGACCGACCTTCGAAAAAGATTTTGGGGAGAAGCCTTGATGACAACTTGCTACACGCAGAATTGAAGTGCATTCAACACGCGACTAGACAAGAATCCCTATGAAATCTACAATGGTCGTAAGCCTTCTATAGCTCATCTTCGTGCTTTCGGTTCTCCATGTTATATTCACAACAATGGGAAGTCTAAATTGAATACCTTTAGCCTTAAGGCTGATGAAGGCGTGTTCCTAGGATATGGACACCCTTCATATAAGGGATATAGGGTATTCAATAAGACAACCCAGCTTGTCGAAATAACATGCCACGTTGTTTTTGATGAAGCTACTCTAGTGCGCAGGTGTTGGGAATTATTTTTGTAATTCTCCCTTTAGGATCAAATTTGTAATAGGTTTTGTTGGATCAAAGCCTTAGCATTTAGTCGATCATTGCTGAATTCTAGCATAGTCTAGCAACTCTTGTAATGTCCTGTATAGGCTAAGTATTGAGTTATAATAGATTAGCTTGCTAGAAGTATTTCTAGTAGATTGCTAGAGAAGGCTAACACTTGCTAGAAGTCAAAGAGATAGCAGAATGCTGAGGAGTCAGCATTCGCTAAGCATATAGCAGATTGCTAAAGGCATTAGCAATCCGGAGTCGAAGGAATCAGGAATAAGAAGAGCAACAACTGAGAAGTCAACAGTCCGAAATCTATCTAGCAGATTGCTAATGAAAGCTAGCAGATCGTTCAGAAGGAGCTTAGCAAAGCAAGACAGCTAACAATGACTGCTACACTACCGTTCTGACAACCGTACGCGCAAGGACAAGACTTTCCAAAAGTAGTTCAAAAAGCACTGTACGAAGCCAGAAAGGATGGTGAAAGTCGACCACTCTTGGATAAGAAACCGTTGTGTCTAACAGATATGGAGATTCAAAGTTTGAATCTCCAGGTATAAAAGACAAGTCTAGAAGTGAGAGACGACAACTGCTCATTCAATACACGAACACACTCTCAAGATATTCCTAAGACAAAAACAAAAGGCTAAAGAGCAGTCAGTTGAAAGCCAACATTCGAAAGATATTAAAAGCCTTCAACAACCAGAGTGTCCCTATTGATTATCTGACACTCCATTGAAGTGATTCCTTGACTTTGATCAAGATTCTTCAATCATTGGTTTACCTTCCTTTATTGGAAGCATCCAACAGTCAATTCTCTGAAAAGGTTTTGACTAGGATGGGTGTCTAGACGCAATCAAAGTAAGGTTCGGAAGGAACTATAAATCTTCCATAGTAGCAAAGGCGAGTTTTACGAAGGTGTGCCCTTGACTCTGCCGGAACTACGCTTGAGGAGTTCTGAGTAACAGAGGATAGTCGTGAAGTAGTCGGGTCGAAAGTTCACTGCCTACTTTACCTGAGAGACGAATCCTTGTATTCCGTATACTAACTTAGTAAATTCTTAGCATTTCGGCTAAGGAGTGGACGTAGATCTTTTGATCGAACCACTATAAATACTTTGTCGTTATTGTGTTTACTGTTTTATTCCTTAATATTTGACTATGATTTGAAACCTAGCAACAGAGTTGCTAGCGTATATCTGCAAGAAAAACCTAAGTAAAGTTGAGCTAAAAAATCTTTGAAAAGAACTAAAAGTGCAAGTGAACGTTTATTTCTTTCGCTACATTTCGTGTGAGTATTGTGTTATCATCACGACGACTCTGATCTAAGGGACCAACAAGTGGTATCAGAGTAGCAGGTTGAAAGACCAACTGCTTCTGAGTCGCTTTAAGACCTAGATCTTAGCTTTCCTTGCGCTGTCACTCTACTCTTTTGTTGTTGTTTGTCTAGCTCAGGTGACGTATACCAAGATTTCTAATCACCCAAGTACAACAAGGAGAAGTTCGAGTCCTTGAAGACATTGGCCATGATCCAACTCTAAAGTATCCATTCAGAGATGAGAGATGTGCTGGAGAAAGGCCCTATAGAAATCATGAAGGCCAACCACGTCCAGAGATGGTGCCAAAGCCCTATGTGGAATGGACGTTGGAAGATAAGAAAAGGGGTCAGCTGGAATACGTGGCTATGAAGTTAATCATTGACTGCCTACCCCCCTTGATGGCTGACAAAATCTTGGATTACAAAACAACCAAAGCAATGTGGGATTATGTGTGTGAATGCTCTCAGGAAACTGAGCAGATGAAACGTAATAAACTACAAGTGGTTGTGGACAAGTATGATTCATTCTCAATGATTCCTGGAGAAACCATCCAATCCATGGAGGAAAGATTTATTACAATTGTAGGCGAGCTCAAAAATGTGGGCAAAAGCTATGATAATGGGGAGATGAACAATAAGATAATATCAAAACTCTTCCTAAGGAGTGATTGGTTTGTCAAGATGACAAGCCTAAGTGAGAAGGATATCAGTCAGATGTCGACTGCTGAAGTGTTTTCACAGCTGAAAGCTCATGAGTTCATCATCCAGCAATCAAAGAAAAATGAGGCTGGTATGAGACAACATACTCCATCAAATGCTGGAAATCAGGAGGACTTGGTGTACTTCGTCAAGAAAGATGGACACAAGTGGAAGTCGCCCAGAAAGCCGTTCCACAATCAGGAGAGATCAACTCCAGCAACAACATCCAAAGAAGTTCCTTCAACTTCTAGCTCGCATTGTGAAGATCAGAAGATCAGTGAGTTGGAGGAACAGATGAAAAAGTTCCAGAGGTTGATCCTAGAGGCTAAAGCTGAAAAGGAAGCGAAACTAGCCTCAACCCAGCGCTCATCTGAAAAGAAGCCCGGGACGTGCTTCGAGTGTCAATCCCCTGATCACCTAAAACATGAGTGTCAGAGGGTGAGCCCAGAACAGAGGGAACGTCTCCGTTAGAGATTTAAAAGGAGAGCCGTTCGAGCAGTAACAAAGGCATTGCTGACGAAGATAGAAGTGCTAGATATTCCTTATAATGAAGAGGAATACTATCCCACCGATTAGGAGGAAGAGGCATTGATGGTTATAATGGCAAACATCGTGGAGGATGCCGAAGCAGTTGCTGATGCTGAGCAACCGACTGAATCGGCTCTAGCAGTCTATAATCAGGAGGTAATCTCAACTACTAATATCTCTAGCTCAGCATGCATGCAAGAATCGGAGGATTCCTTTTTGGATTCCGAGGAAAATTATCTAGCAAAGCTTTCTATAGAACTTTCCAAAGTTTATTCTTTAAAGAATGCTATAGTGAAAGATAATGCCTCACTTAAGTATAAAGTTCAATCCTTGACCGATGAAGTCAAAAGACTAAGGTCTGACAGTGAGGAGCTTTTAAAACTCAGGACTGAATTCCTCAAGCTCTCCGAAAACTTTCAAAATCTTGAGAAAGAGAATTTAATTTTGAAAAACAAGGCTAATGAGAAGTGTATTTGCGCATACACGACGAGCCATGATATTTTAAATAACCTGGTTAGCCAACAAAGACGTGATGATGACCGATCTGGAGTTGGGCACAGTCGTAACAACAATATTGAAACTTCGAAGCATAAGAAGGATATTACTTTTATTTCTGCTAGAAAGTTGTTTGCCGATGGTAAAGGCAAGGATAAGATGACTGTTGAGTCATCCATTGCTAGAATGAATGCTAAGCAGACTGCTCAGCAGAATGTCAAGCAGAATGCTAGACCTCAACACGATGTTAAGAGAAATGCTAGATATCAACAAAATGCTTATCTGAAGTCTACTAGGCAGATCTATTCAGAAGAATCCAGGGTAAGGGCTGAGCATTATATTTCAAATGCCAGGAAGTCAAATCCTATCCTTGCTAGGGGTAGACAAATTAATTATCATTCAGTAAGACTCCAATACCATCATTACACACCACATAGGAGGAACACCTATGTGAGGCCTGAGTCCAAATATTCTCGATCTCAAAGGACTATGAAGGCAAAGAAGCACATCACTCCACCTCATGCACAACATCCTAAACATGCATATCCAAAAGTCGAAAAAGGTGATAAAAGTGATATCAAGGAGAAAACCTTGAAGATCATCACTAAGATGTGGGTTCCAAAAGGAACGATGGTTCAAGCTAATCCTGCAGGACCCGATGCTAAACGGGGACCTAAATCAACTTGATTCCTTTTGCAGGATCAGAATACAAGTTCCAAGACATCAAACATATCTAATGAATGGATCATTGATAGTGGCTGCTCCGCACACATGACGGGGAATGAGGAGTTATTCTCAGACATCCAAAGAATTTATTGTGGCCCCAAAGTCAGGTTCAAAGATAACAGCGAGGGAAAAATTGTTAGAAGATGATGCATCGAGCAAAATGGATTAAGGATTATCAACGTAGCGCTCGTATCCAACCTCAAGCACAATCTATTGAGCATAAGTCAACTATGCGAGAATGGGTACAATGTATCTTTTATCAATACTGGTTGTTCTATTGCTGACAATGTTATAGGAGAAGTGAAGCTAAGAGGCATCTGCAAGGGTGGCCTATACATTGTTGACTGGCAAAGCAGTCAACAACATTCATGCTTCGTAGCATTGAACAAAGAAGAAACAACATGGCTATGGCACAAGAGGTTAAATCATTTGAACTTTAAAACTATTAACCATCTAGCCAAGAATAAGCTTGTTGTAGGTCTGCCTGCTGAGACTTTCCGCAAAGAAGGCGTGTGTAAAGCGTGCCAGCAAGGAAGCAGACCAAAGCATCATTCAGATCCAACCCGGAGAAGGCCACTTCAGAAAGGATCTTAGAGCTTTTGCACATGGATCTATTTGGCCCAGTCACTCCACCCACTGTAAGTAAAAAGATATATACACTTGTGGTTGTGGATGACTACTCCAGGTACACGTGGGTTCGCTTACTAAGAACCAAAGACGAAGTAAAGCTCATCCTACCAGAGCTGATCCTCAAAGAGCAAAACAACAAGGAAGTTACAGTTAAGAGGATTCGTTCTGATAATGGGACAGAGTTTTGTAATGGAGTTTTGATGGATTTCTTTGCCGAAGCCGGTATCGCACATGAGAAGTCCACTGCTAGGACCCCCTAGCAGAATGGTCTAGCAGAAAGAAGAAATCGAATGTTGAAAGAAGCAGTGCCGTCCATGCTAGCCGATTCCGGATTGATTGCTAAGTATTGGGGCGAAGCAGTCATGATAGCATGCTACACTCAAAATAGGAGCGCGATCACTGGATGATTCAACAAAACTCAGTATGAGATGTACAACGGTCGTAAACCTTCTATCTCTCATCTAAGTGCTTTCGGTTCAACATGTTATATCCATATCAATGGAAAATCAAAACTTAATACTTTCTCACCTAAATCTGATGAAGGTGTGTTCCTTGGATACGGGTACCCTTCTCACAAAGGTTATAGAGTATTAAATAAGACAATCGGAATTGTGGAAATAACATGTAATGTTATTTTTGATGAATCTACTCTAGTGCGCAGAGTTACAAAAGAGAAAGAGGATAGCAATCATGAGACTAATGATGTCCATGGTCAACCGCTCTTAAATTCTTTCAAAAATATGCGTATTGGCCCGACTAAGTCTATGAATGATTCAAATCCAAACCGGACGCACTCAGCAGGTGACCAGACTGCTGACCAGGCCAGTGATGCTAATGATCATGCTGAGGCCACACCTACTCATCTCAATGATAATCTAGATATCTTGGGATCGCTCGATGATGAAGATGAGGAGATATCAAAGTCTCCTCCCGATGCTGAAAGGGGTGTTGCTGAAGATCTTGGCAGAGGTGCTGCTGAGATTCCAGTTGCTGAAGTACCCGCTGAGGAGGTTCCTGTTCCTGAAGACCTTGTAGCAGAAGCTCCAGCTGCTGAGATTCCAGACGTTGAAGTACCAGTTGCTGACATTCCCGTTGCTGAGGATCAGACTGGTGATAATCTAGATGCTGAGCACCTAGTGGATGCTGAAGGGAATGTTGTAGCAGACAACATTCCAGCAGAAGAGGGAAATGTTGAAGGTCCTCGTGCTAAAGGTCCAGTTCCCATTAGACCTGTATGGCTACGTGCTCATCCCTTAGAAGATGTTCTTGGAAATGTCAACGACCCTATTCTGACGAAGCAAGGCAACGCCATGCTAGCCTGCTACATATCACATGAGGAGCCTACGAAGGTCGAAGATGCTCTACAATGTCCAGATTGGGTGAACTCTATGCAAGAGGAGCTTGCTGAGTTCACGCGTAATCATGTTTGGGACCTAGTAGACAGGCCAGAACATCAAAGTGTTATAGGCACTAAATGGGTGCTCAAAAATAAGAAATATGAGACATGCATGGTAGTCATGAACAGAGCACGTCTCGTAGCGAAGGGGTGCAGGCAATGTGAGGGTATAGACTACGATGAGACGTTTGCTCAAGTTGCAAGGCTGGAGGCAATTCGGCTATTTCTCGCATATGCTGCACATCACGAATTTGATGTCATGCAGATGGATGTGAAGCGATCTCATTGTGAAATATTGTCCAGAGAAGACCAAGAGCCTAAGGATTCCGATCAGAACAACGTGCATAGATGCTCTAGAGAAGGAAGGTGATGATGTGAATCCTACCCTTTATCGTGGTATTATTGGCTCTTTGCTATATCTTACAACCAGCAGACCATACATTTCTTATGCTATTGGTTTATGTGCAAGATATCAAGCAAATCCCAAGAAGACGCACTTGGACACTACTAAGCGGATCGTAAGATATCTAAAGTGCACAGAGGGTCTAGGGATTTGGTATCCAAGGTCCGACAGTCTAGCTCTGAGTGGCTACTCAGATTCAGACTTTGGAAGCTGCAAGATAGACAAGAAGAGCACTAGCGGAACTTGTCAATTTCTCAGACACAAGCTTATTAGCTGGTTTAGCAAGAAGCAACATTAAGTAGCTACGTCGACCACTGAAGCAGAGTACGTAGCAGCTGCTAGCTGTTGTTCGCAAGTGTTATGGATTCGACAACAATTACAAAACTATGGTATTTCTCCTGAATGCGTGCCGATCTACTGCGACAACTACAACACAATGTGCATTACAAAGAATCATGTTCATCATTCAAGGACGAAGCATATCGATATCCGACATCACTTCATTCGAGACCATCAAGAGAAGAAGGATATTGATGTTAGATATATATGCACAGAAGACCAAATTGCTGACATCTTCACGAAGCCATTAGCAGAGACAAGATTTAAAGAGTTATGCATTAAGTTAGGCCTTATGGAATTGGACGAGGATGTGGATGAATGAGCTGCTATTCTCATTCTTTCTGAACTTCTAGGATTTCTGGAGAAGATGGAGATTAAACGTATCCCAACTTACATTATTGGTTGCTGAGCCTATCTGCTAAATGTGAGGTCTGATAGGATAATAGTAGAGATGCAGACCCTGCTAGAGAATTCGAGATGCAGATTCTACTAGACAGTCGGCAGAGTTGGTGGTTCTGCTAGGCAGATAGCAGAGGTAGTGACGCTACTAGGACGTTAGCAGAGGTGCAGACTTTGCTAGGTGTATAGCAAATGTATGGAGTCTACCCAGTAGTTAGCCAAAGCAGAAGTTTGCTAATTTTTTTTTTCAGACTTAATCTTTTCAGTAGTTTTTAGTAGTTGGCGTGCATATATGAAGAATGATGTCAAGTTGGTTTACTGATGGTCGAAGTTCTGAGTTGTTTGCAAGTTCAAACATACAACATGAAGATACTTCATAGAAAAAGAAAAAACAGTTTTCATTTCATTAAATATTTTATACAAGGAGGATCTACATCAAAAAGGAGAAAGTGAAAATTTACAATGACTTCGATCAAAAGGGGGAACGCGGCCTCAAGGGAAAGAAGTCAGTTTCCCTAAGATTGGAGGGACCAACAGCTACATCTGGAAACGTCTGCTCCAGATGCCAGATGAGCTGCATGCCGCAGGGAAGGGGCTCCTTTGGATAGTGCTGGACGCAATCCCGTACGCTCTGAAACATGAAGGCGGCTCAGTCCACCTCCACCCGATCATTGATGGCTATCATAGCCTTCCACACCTCCCTTGAGAAGGTCAAGTCGTCATGATCATACCCAACGATCATGTTGTGGATGATGCGGAACATCACCCGGTCTGCGGTCCGAAGACCGTAAGCAGAAGCCGTTGGGCTAAACTCAAACCAGGAAGAATGTTTCCTCTTCTCCCACGCCGACCATTCAGGCTCCGTCACTCCTCCAAGGTAGTCCCATACTGAGAAAGGACCCTGGCGAAGGCCGAAGTCCCGAGCAAAAGAATCAGGCGTCCATCGAACGAGCTAATTCTGGAAGATGCCATATATAGCGTCCTCCTCATGAGCGCAGGTGCGGAGGAAGTCCTTGAGGTGAACCTCTTGGAACTGGCGGGGAGTTGTGCAGACAAATCTCTCGAGTCCGTTCTGCCAAACGGCGGCCATGACTTCTTCAGCGGCCATGTAATCTGACTCGTACTCGATGTACAAGCCAGACTCGTTAAGGATCTGATTCCTTCGGCTAGTTACTCCTTGTGGTGAATCCATTTCTGGAGAAGGAAAGTATTTTTTTTTGGAAGAAAGAAGGTGAATAGGAAGATAAGTGAGATGAAGGGTCATCACGTAAGGCCGTATTTATAAGCAGAAAAACGGTCCTGTTCTCTCATAATGACTGGCCGAAAAAAATCTTCAGAAGATCACATCAATTCATACTATCTCTCGGAATTCGAAGCATCGCGGAGAGAGAGATCGACAAATATGCATGGAATGTCTAATCAATGACAGCAGTGACGAAGGGTGTTCAATCAGCGTAAGGCTCAAGGTACTCATTACATATCATAAATGTTGAGTTCAAGTACTCAATTACTATTATGAGCAGTGCTGACAGATAGGGAAGGGATGCTAGTATACCTTTTGCTAGCAAGTGGATGCTGAGCTCAAGCACTCGCTGGATTCCACGCTGGCAGTCTGCTGCGTCCAAGCTCTCAGCAATCTCTGAAGGCGGGAAGTTTTCAACTCAAATTGATGGGACCCAAAGTGGTGTATTTAATGCTCACAGACGACTGCGTTGAATCAGGAAGCGCCACGTCAAAAGCACTCGAGCATTCTTCGGAACATGGGAGACCATACGAAAGGACGTGCTGAATTCAAACCGTTGATTACCTCTTATACAAAAATTTTCCAGCTGTTGGATCCTGGAGTCAGAAATTATATACACTCCATCTCATCCATCGTTCAAAACTTTCCACATTTTGAATATTTCTGAATCCATAGAATACCAGAACCCCCAAAATCCACCACCTTCTCTAAAAAATGTCTAACCCTGAATCCTCCAACCCATCTTCGAAAATACCACAATTCTCTCACAAACCTACTGCAGACACAACTTTACATGCACGACATGTACCGAAGTTCACGAATATCGTAACGAAAGACAATATCGACACCTCGATTCTTTATTCTCGGTTAGTTTCTCTTTCCTGGAAGAAGGAACACACTGGACTCTCCGATGCTCAGAGGCGGGCGGCGCAGGTACTAAAGGATAGGATTTTGTTCACTCCCTTAGTATCTGAACTATTTCCTCAATGGATTATAAATGCCCTAGTGCATGCACAAGTGGTTGAATACCTTTCCGTAGAACCCAAGCGATTTCGTCCCCACATGGTCTTAAAATTCTATGCAAGGGCCATTTTCGATGACTATAGGTCATTTACCACCTCTGTTTTTGGTACCATCATCACCGTAAACACCGACGTTCTTGCTGCGACGTTTTGGCTGAAAAATTCTGGTGACCGTATCTCCACTTATAAGGTAGTTCAAATGTATGCTATAAAGGAGAAATGGAATGTTTGGAAGAAGGCAGAGATACAGGAGGACCCATCGCATCCCTGGAAGGTAGCCACTCATATACATCAATTCAAGGAAGATTACGGGCTTCTTGCCAAGCTTGTAATAAAGATGTTTCAATGTGACGCTGGCTCGTACTCGGAGCTATCCGCCAAGAAATATGTTGTGTTGATGGCTCTTGTGGATGGCATAAATGGCAGTTGGGCTCAATTTTTTTTCGAGCGATGGTTGGACCATGCTAAAAAGAATTTGAAGATCAAGCAAGGCGAAGGAACCTTCACGTCCAATGTCAATTTTGGACTGAAGATAAGTAAGTTCCTAGAGACCATCTTTAGCGAGGAAGAACTTGATGAAGGTGAAGCTCTGCTTTCAACCGATTATATTCCCCTAAAGATATTGCTAATGTTTATTACAATGAGATTGATGAGACCACACCCGAAGGAAAGAAATTAGCAGATGAATTCAGGCGATGGAGGAAATATGATTACATAATGTACCAGTTGTCCTTCGAGGAGAAGTTGCTAATGTTCACCTGCAAAGGAGCCAACTTCTGGAGAAGAGAGGAAGTCTGGGCGAACGATTGGATTGATCAGGTTGCTGGTGCCAAGCAATTCATAGATAAATAAGTATTCACCCGACTTCGTGCTATTAAGGCCTACAGGCTGGTTTCTCATTCATCCTTGCCGACCTCCACCTTTGGTCCTGATGGCATCTCCGATGCTAGAATTGAGCTAACAAAGCGTTAGGCACGGGCAGCTGCTGAATACAGGCGACGTCAAGCAGAATTTGAGAAAATTAAGAGGGAAAGCTTGAAGTTAAGGTTGGAAGCTGAAAAGGAAGAGGAAGCAGAGAAAGAGCTTGGGGATGCTGATCGCTGGATCGTCTCTTGTCTGGCATTTGATATTCATGAGTTAGTTTAAGAAGAAATAGAGCGCGCTGCCGTGAATGATCAAATCATGGATGGAGCACAGCGAATAATGAATGAGGAAGCCATATACATGACTGCTCAACAGAAATTAGAAGAAGAAAGGTTAGCAACAGAGGCTATTGAACGTGCTACCGCAGAACGAATCTGAAGCATGAAAGCTGCTCAACGTTTATTTGATGAAGAAGCAGTCTATCAAGCATCTCAGGGTGCATCAAATGTTGTGACATAAGAGATTTCCACTGCTGGAAGTCAAGCGGTTGCTGAGGTTACTAATTCGGATGCAGGGGACGCAAGTGCTCAAGGACTTGAGGTTTCTGTTCTGATGTCTGCTGCAATGACAGTCGATGGTGGACATGTCTCGAATCCTTAACATGTAGCAGGGCATGAGATTGCTATTCTTGATACCCCCATAAATGCTGAGCCTGTGCAAGTCAATCTCCAATCCTATGTTCTGTCCTTGATCAATACAGCTTTGCACCAACGTGACATTCAGCAAGCTAAGGCATTTGAAGAAGTCAGGAAGAAAGCTGCTGAGGTTCGAGGTGAGGTATCTGGAGTCAAATCCACAGTCATCGAGGTTCAACAGAAGGTTGATCAGGTTGAGGAAAAGATCACCCACGTAAAAGGAACTGTCTCTTCCATATAAACCGATGTGGTGGCTCTTAAAATGGACGTTGCTGAGCACAAAGAGGAGACTGCTGCAAATCTCAAATCCTTTTTCGCCATTGTTTTTGATGCGTTCAAAGAGGGGGAAGAACAAAGGATTGCTGAGGAAGCAAGATTGAAGAAAGAAGAAGAAGAGCTGCTGAGAAAATCGATGGATATCAAGGTGGCACAACTGGAGAAAAGACTGGAGAGAGAAGCCAATGAGAGGGTGGCTAGCCAAGCACGTCTTGAAAAATTAGTGATGATGACTCTGAACAAACTGGACTCAATTGACAAGTCAAAACCTCCTCCTTCTCCTGATGCACAGAGCTAAGATCATCTCTCTCTAGCTCTACTTTCTTTTGTTTCTGATTTCTTTTGTTTCTGATTGAATTCCTTGTACTTGTATTCTCCAAGTCATATATGAAATCATCAGATTCGTGACAAAATCTCATTTTCCACTTCTGATTTTTGGTGTGCCTACCTTAGTTGACATACACTTTTCGTGTATTCAACAAATTTGAATATGGATACTATGTTTTAATTGGTTGCTGATTGGTTGGTAAATGTCTGCTGTTTTTAAGGATGCTAGGATTTCTAGCATATTATATTTGCAGCATTTACTTATGGCTATTAAGCGAGAATATTTCCCAGCATATTTTGAGGGGGAATTTTATTGAAAACCAATCATCTTGCTAAAGACATTAAGTGGGTGAAACTCTAAGATAGTCTGTCTAGCAAAAACATTGTAAACCTCAGATTTTTCTCTACTAAGTCTCAGCAATCGATAGTAGGCTTTGATCGCACCAAAAAGGGGGAAATTGTTGGGAATTATTTTAGTAATTCTCCCTTTAGGAACAAATTTGTAATAGGTTTTGTTGGATCAAAGCCTTAGCATTTGGTCGATCATTGCTGAATTCTAGCATAGTCTAGCAACTCTTGTAATGTCCTGTATAGGCTAAGTATTTAGTTGTAATAGATTAGGTTGCTAGAAGTATTTCTAGCAGATTGCTAGAGAAGGCTAACACTTGCTAGAAGTCAAAGAGATAGCAGAATGCTGAGGAGTAAGCATTCGCTAAGCATATAGCAGATTGCTAAAGGCATTAGCAATCCGAAGTCGAAGGAATCAGGAATAAGAAGAGCAACAGCTGAGAAGTCAACAGTCCGATATCTATCTAGTAGATTGCTAATGAAAGCTAGCAGATCGTTCAGAAGGAGCTTAGCAAAGCAAGACAGCTAACAACGACTGCTACACTACTGTTCTAACAACCGTACGCGCAAGGACAAGACTTTCCAGAAGTAGTTCAAAAAGCACTGTACGAAGTCAGAAAGGATGGTGAAAGTCGACCACTCTTGGACAAGGAACCGTTGTGTCTAACGGATATGGAGATTCAAAGTTTGAATCTCCAGGTATAAAAGATAAGTCTAGAAGTGAGAGACGACAACTGCTCATTCAATACACGAACACACTCTCAAGAGATTCCTAAGACAAAAACAAAAGGCTAAAGAGTAGTCAGTTGAAAGCCAACATTCGAAAGATATTAAAAGCCTTCAACAACCAAAGTGTCCCTATTGATTATCTGACACTCCATTGAAGAGATTCCTTGACATTGATCAAGATTCTTCAATCATTGGGATACCTTCCTTTATTGGAAGCATCCAACAGTCAATTCTCTGAAAAAGGTTTCGACTAGGACGGGCGTCTAGCCGCAATCGAAGTAATTTTTAGAAGGAACTATAAATCTTCCATAGTAGCAAAGGCGAGTTTTACGAAGGTGTGCCCTTGACTCTGCCGGAACTACGCTTGAGGAGTTTGGAGTAACGGAGGATAGTCGTGAAGTAGCTGGGTCGAAAGTTGGCTGCCTACTTTACCTGAGAGATGAATCCTTGTATTTCGTATACTTACTTAGTAAATTCTTAGCGTTTCGGCTAAGGAGTGGACGTAGATCATTTGATCAAACCACTATAAATACTGTGTCGTTATTGTGTTTACTATTTTTTTGCTTAATATTTGACTGTGATTTGAAACCTAGCAACAGAGTTGCTAGCGTATATCTGCAAGAAAAACCTATGTAAAGTTGAGCTAAACAATCTTTGAAAAGAACTAAAAGTGCAAGTGAACTTTTATTTCTTCCACTGCAATTCTTGTGAGTATTGTGTTATCATCACGACGACTCTAATCTAAGGGACCAACAGTAGGACACTTCAAGAACTAGGTCTAGAGAATCATGAGATCTATGATGTCAATGAGGAACCTAAAAATGTTCTTGATAGTAATCAAATAGTTCCTCTGATTAGATCTATGAATGATGATCCTAAGACTCCAGTTGCCTCGACTGAACCCCAAACAGTCAAGAGGGCCAATGGTGCTAACGTCTTTGTTGAGGCCTTAAAGTTTATTAACGTAGAAGATCAAAATGAAAAGAAGCCCCCTGAAGCCAACGTAACAGTTTTGGAAGCAGAACAACCTGATACCAAGCAAGCCAACCTTGAGGCCGCTGAGGAAGCAACTCCAACTAACGAGCCAGTTGCAGTTTAGAACCTAGTCGCTGATCAAAATCTAGTTCCAGAACAAGGAGGTGAACCAGTTCCATAAGAAGGAGATGAAACAGCTCCAGAATTTGGAGGCGAACCATCTCATCAGGAACCTCCAGCAGTTTCTGAGTCTCCAGATGCTCCCGCTGAAGCCGTAACTGTGAAGAAGCCTAGTTGGCTAAGAGATCATCCTATTGAAGCCATCATGGATGATATTGGAAATCCTGTTCGAACCAAACAAAGCACTGCATTGATGTCTTGCTTCATATCTCAAATCGAACCTGTGAAGATTGCTGAAACTCTTCAATCAACGGATTGGATTAATGCGATGCAAGAAGAACTAGGAGAGTTCACTTGCAACAATGTGTGGTATCTAGTGGATAGACCTACACATCAATCCGTGATCAGTACCAAGTGGGTCTTCAAGAACAAGAGAGACGAGACCGGTACCATCGTTCGAAACAAAGCAAGATTGGTTGCCAAGGGGTACCCACAATGCGAAGGGATAGACTTCGATGAGACGTTCGCACCAGTTTCAAGACTGGAAGCTATTCGTCTGTTCCTGGCGTATGCAGCTTATAACAACTTCACAGTTCTTCAAATGGATGTGAAGAGTGCCTTCCTCAATGGTGAACTAAGGAAAGCCTTGTATGGATTGAAGCAAGCACCTAGAGCATGGTATGAAACTGTCTCCTAGTTTTTGCTCAAGAATGGATTTGAAAAGGGTGCAATCGATCAAACCCTGTTCAAAATAAAGACATTCTGCTTGTTCAAATCTATGTAGTTATATTATCTTCGGTAGCAAAAATACCAAGCTATGTGAAAAGTTTGCCTAGCTGATGCTAAATAAATTTCAAATGAGTATGATGGGCAAGATGACATATTTTCTTGGATTGCAAGTTGATCAATCTGATGAAGGGATCTTTATTAGTTAGAAGAAGTACACTCTAGACTTGATCAACAAGTTCTGTCTGGAGAAGACCAAGTCCTTGAGGATTCCTATGAGCACTAGTTCTCAGATCACTCTTGATGAAGAAGGAGAACCTATCGATCCGACTGCTTATCGAGGAATTATTGGGTCACTACTGTATCTAACTGCTAGTAGACCCGATATATCCTATGTTGTGGGAGTGTGCGCAGATTCCAGGTGAATCCTAAGAAGTCCCACATGGAAGAAGCTAAGAGGATTGTAAGATTCTCAAATAGACTGTGTCTTTAGGTATTTGGTATCCCAAAACTGATGGAATCATGCTAAATGGATTCTCGGATTCAAATTTTGGAGGATGCAGAATTGATCGAAAGAGCACAAGTGGAACCTGTCAGTTTTTAGGTCACAAACTGATCAATTGGTTCATCAAGAAGCAGCATTCAATGGCTACGTCAATCACTGAGGCTGAATATGTAACAACTGCTAGCTGTTGTGCTCAAGTGATTTGGATAAAGCAGCAGCTTAAGGATTATGGGATAGAAACTGGATGTGTACCTATTTTCTGCGATAACAATAGTGTAGTATGTATTTCGAAGAATCCAATTCTACACTCCAGGATGAAGTACATTGATGTTCGTTATCATTTCATTCGAGATCATGTTGAAAAAGAGGATATTTTAGGACGGAGGACCAGCTAGCAGATATTTTTACTAAACCGCTACCTGAGGCTCGTTTCAAAGAGCTGTGCATCAAACTAGGTCTTCTGGAGTTTGATGAAATCTCGAAGGAAAGAGATGAGAACTGATGGGTGCAATACTGTTGAACTGAGCGTGTAATACTATTTGGATTATTAGTCAAGTCAGTTGCATTATTTGGAGAACAGTTTGCTCAATATTGAAGTCAAAGGGAAAACGACTATTTCCTTCATTAAGAAGGGAGGTGATACAATGTCCAAGCAAAATAAAAAAGGAGGATACACAAGTTCATAAAGTTTATCCTGGAGGCAGTCAGCGGGTGGGCATCCATCTGGAGGGGTAGTAGTCGGATCCAACCAGAATCAACGGACCTTCCTTGCAGTATGAGATCCGCTTCTCAAGGAGCCAGCTCAGCTGCATGCCGTAGGGGATAGTGACTTCAGGCAATTTTTGCAAGGCGCTCTTCAGGCGGTCGAAGATGAATCCTGCCCAGTCCACCCCATCCTGGTCCTCGAACGCCATCGTTGCCTTCCAGATGGACGACATAAAGTCAGTTTCATTAGGGGAATAGCAGACCACCTTCTGGTTAATGATGTCGTAGGACACCCTGTAATGCGGCTTAAGATATCCACTCGACACAGTTGGAAGGAAGTCAATGTCCCACACTCTCCAATCCTGCCAAGCTGACCATTCCGGTGCCGTCTCCTCCCATCGATACTGCAGAACCTGCATTCCACTGCGAGAGAGCCCGAATTCTTCCGCAAAATAATCAGCTGACCAGAAGAATTCCTCCCCATTGACGTTGTAGTAGATATCCTCATCAGAGACAGTGGCATTGTAGGTAACCAACTTGAGCAAATCCGTATGAAAGGAATTGGGCTTTATGGTTACAAAGCGCTCAAGATAGTTCGCCCTAAAGTTTCTCATCACCCCTTTGTGAACTTTTGGAATTCTCCAGTACTACGCATAAAGCCTGCTCTCATCCAGAATCTTGGTCTTCTGGATAGAGATCTTCCTCATTTCTTCCGAAGGAGAAGAAGAAGAAGATGACGAAGACGTATTTTTGTAAGATTTGATGTCTTATGGATGTTTGGAAGAGGATGGGTTGTGTACTAATCCTATCTCATAAAAGGGGTATTTATAGGCGACATTTGTGCGTCAATCGAAAGGGTGACAAATCACTTAAATGCAGGACGCGACTCTCCATAGTTTAAAGTCAAAAGCCGATGAGTCAGCATTCAATGCCCAACAACTGCATTGAGCCATCCTGAATGGACATGTGGCCAATAGGTCAGAAGGCTAAGAGTTTAGAGTCAGTAAAGGGGTCAAACAAAATTCATACGGTTTCCCAGACTTCACATTAAAGTCTAAGGACGGAGTTCAGGAACAAAGTGTTTACAAACTACGCAAAGAAACTGTCAAGATCTCAGTTTTTTAACTATCGAAGAAAAGGACAGCTTCTAACTGTCAACTAAGGGTGACACAACTGCTTAGTTTTTAAATAAGGACAGTTTTTAACTCATGCAGTGTTACGAAGACATGGGATAGAGTAAAATGCCTTAATCAGGGCGCAAATTTTCAAATTTGACGAAGTCTTCGACTACACGTCGCATTAAATGCATACAACTCAATGACGTATTACACTAAGCCACGTCGATCCTCCCATGCGCTCCTGAACGGCGTGCCAGAGATGTGAACAGCCGCCTACATCAGCATCTATCTTAGTCGTCCAACACAGAAAAGGGGTTTTATTTTCAGCCAAGGATTTTGTCTGATAATTGATCAACAAAAACCTCTTAAACCTTATGTGTCTCTGTCTTGGACACTTTCACTCATACTCTCTACTCTCTGTAACACATTTTCTTCAGCCTTCAACGCCAAGCCTTCTAAATCACTCGCATTACTTCTATAATCATGTCGAGAAGGAAAAATCAATTCGAAGGCACCAGTACCTCAGAAAATCCAGAGCAATTTACAGAGGAGACCATGCATGTGGATCAAGCCCGAATTGTGAGAGCGGATGCCGACTCTCACGGTCTCACCAAAAAGCAATTTCGGGTGTCCCAGGTTGTGAAAGAGAAAATTTTAAATTGGAAGGATTTCGCATCAATCTCTTCAAACGAGGGAATTGCTACAGAGCTTTCCAAGAAGCTCATAGTAGAGAAGTTGGCGCAGTTTTTAACTGCAACTCCAAGACAGTTCAAACCTTATCACGTAGCCGAGTTCTACCAAAACACAATCATTGACAAAGATGAACGGTTCTTCAAGACTAAAGTAGACAAAAGAGAAATCAAAGTCGATCCTAATCTCATCGCCGAGTTTCTTCATCTACCCAATACTGGGAAGCACATCGCCAGTTATCTCCATGATGACAAGGAGGCAATGAAGACTCATTGGGTTAAGTGGAAGAAGCCTGAGATTAAAGAAAAATTCAGAGCTACTACCAAGGTATCTGAACTAAACCCATTCTATAAGACACTCAGTGAGATCGTACTGAGGATGTTCTATTGTGGCATTGGATCGTTTTCTGAGTTAAGCCATCCCAAATACGCCCTGATGATTGCTCTTGATGACTGCCTTGGAGGAAACCGGGCATAATATATTTTCGGACGTTTGCTGGAGAATGTGAAGAAAAATAAAGGCATCAGGACGGATGGCAAATTTTCCTCGAGCGTCAATTTTGGTCTGAAGATCACCTATCTTCTTGAGAGTATTCTTGGTATTCAAAAGGAGAGGGAAGACCTCGTACCATCAGATTTCATTCCACCAAAGAATCCAGTCTACCGTTCGATTCAAAGAGATGAAGGAGACGACTATGGAAACAATGGTGATGATGAAGGGCATGACAGTTTTGATGATAATGAGGTAGATGCTGAGATGACTGAGAGTCTTGCTGCCATTCCGCCAGTTCTAACTGTCGAGGGTGCCAAGAAGCCGAAGAAAACTGGCACCTCAGCTCAACCAAAGAAGAACAAGAGGAAAATCGCAAGAAACCTGGAAGAAGGTCTGCAATGCGTGAAGAAAGGGAAGCAGACAGTTGGTGAAGAATCTCAAAACTAGAAAGGGCGGGGAGCAGACTTTGAAGTGTCGATGACGACAGTGGCCAAAAGGCTCCGGTTCGAAAATACACTGGAAGGAGCTGGTCAATCTTCCCGTTCACAAGAAACTATTCTGAACCCAGACATCCTATCTAAAGAGGCATTTGAACGTCTACAGCTAGCAGCTCAAGGAGTTCAAGCGACTGATGAGCAGTGTTATTATGAAACAATGGCGTGCAGCTCCTCATACTCTGAAAGAACCACATCTCAGAAAAGTGAACAACCTGAGGATGGTTGGATTGCCTCAGAAGATTCGTATGAGAAAGAGGCATCCCCTCATGGTAAAGAATAAGAAGGACCCCCCTTCATGGAAATAGGGGGAACTGAACTAGTCGACAACTCAGAAGAATCTTCTGATGAGAACAGAGGAGAAACTACCTTGGAGCGCATTGAAAGGAAGATTGGAAAGTTCCATGATAGCCTGGAGAGAGTACGTGATCTTCAACAGAAACTGAACGAAAAAGTTGAAAGGATCCGAACAAAACTCTTCCAGTATGAAGAAGACAAAAAGAAGGAGCTGGAAAGGATGAAGAAAGAAGAAGAGGAAGAAAGATTGAAGGAAGAAAAAGAAGAAAGATTAAAAAAGAAAGAAGAGGAAAGGCTCAAGAGAGAGCAAGAAGCAGCAGTAGAGAAAGAACGGCTAGCAGCCGAAGCTGCAGCAATAGCCACTGAGAAAACAAGGATTGAGGCCGAGGTCACTGAAAGGGCATGGCAGGAGGCTGAAGAAGCCAAAAGAAAGAGGCAAGAAGAAGAAACTGCTGCTGAGTTGAAAATAAAGCAAGAAGAAGAAACTGCAGCTGAACTGAGAAAGAAAGAAGAAGAAGCAGCAGCTGCTGAAGTAAAAAGAAGAGAAGATGAGACGGCTGCCGAGAAGGCAAGAAATGATGCAGAAACAGCAGCAACCAAACAAAAAGAGGAAAAGGAAGCAGCCAGTATGGCCCATCAACAACTGGAGCTGTATACTGCTACATCTCAGAGCCAAACCGATGGAGACTCAAGAGCACTCTTCGCTTCTGAAAGACCAATGTCTCCCAATCCCATCGCTGTGGCAACACCTCATCTAACCCTTGATGTTATTAGACAGGAAATGAACCAACAGATCCAGTCACCCATGGTCTCAATTTTTGATTTGTCAAAAAGGCGGAAGAGAGAAGAGATAAACAAGTGAAGTTGCAGTTGCAGTTGATGGATAGGCAAAATGAGTAGATGAAATTGCAAATCGAGCGCATGCAGCAAGCCAGAGAGCAGGAGATGAAACTAATGATGGACATGGCCAAGAGCTTTGCTATGCAAGCTGGACCCTCGACCTCTGCTGCTATCTCAAAGCCGAAAGACGCAGACTCTTCAAACCTAGACAAGGAAGAAGACAAGGACAAATCTCAGGCGTAGCTGAGTAACCCTTGAATTGTTTTGTATCTTCTTTTACCGCAGTTTTTAACTTTTTATATACTTATAACGAACACATATAATGAAAGGTCTAAAACTGTTGGTTTGAAGACAACTGCTCTTTGTCTCTTACCATGATACTTAGTTGAATTCACATATTCCAGTGTGATCAACATTTTTTTTGCTCTAATCTAATTAATATTAATCGAGAAATATCTCTCCTATTCAGGGGGAAGATCAGTTAGAGTAGGTCAAGCTTAAGAAGCACAGTTCTGAGTAGTGTTAGATTTTCAAACCTTGTAAACTTAGAGCAACTGCATCTTCTTTTCGACTTAGTAGGTATGGTTTTGACAACATCAAAAAGGGGGAAATTGTTAGGTACGGATGTAGAGATCCCACCTTTAATTTGATGTTTTGATGTGTCAAAATTGTGTACCAAAGTTTAGACCTTAGAGCTATTACCTCATTTAATCCTTGTATAGGATGATCGAGTTGTAATAGTCTAGGAGAAGAAAACTATCAAAAATTGTGGTACAATTTTTGAAATGGAAACCGTCCAGACGAGAAAACTGTCAAAAATAGTGGACGAGAAAACTGTGCAGAGTATCGGACGAGAAAAACTATGCAGACAGTTTTTCAACTATCAAGGATCATATCGCAAAGAAAACTGTGGACATAGTTTTCATAAAGAAATTGTCGAGAGGCGCTCACTGTTTCAAACCAGGACAGTTTCACGTCAAAGAAACACGTGAAAAGCAAGATGCCGAATAGTCATAAAAGAGGATTGGAGATTCAATGATAAGGAATGAAGATACACTCAGTTATGACTGAAGTACAACGTTGTTTGAGTTTGAGATAACAAGTACAAACTGCCTCTGCAAAAGCGTGGCAGTGATTCAGAAAAGATAGAGGAGCAGCTCTACTTTACAGAGAAGGATGGACTTTGATTGGACATCCTTCAGAATGTCTCTACCGGCTATTTTCTATATATTCAACTATAAATAGCAGGAGAACCAGAGAGACAAACAACGGAATCAACGCTATTTAACCTTGCAATCACTCTGTCGAATTCAAACCTCAGAGCATTTATAGCTCTCAAGCAGGAAGGCATTTACTCCGCGGTTCATTTTATGAACACGAGGCATTATTGCTTAAGGAATCTTTAGAGATTCACCGTGTGTCCTTTGTGTACACAAGGATTAAGTCTTTCGACTTAGTCTAATTTCTTGGTGTTCTTACTTTTCAAGTAAGAACACAGCAACCTAATTCTTTAAGGAGAAGAAGGTTCTTACGTGCTTTTGCCAACCAGCGTACGTTCTAGGAAGAATACAATCATCCACTCACCGGAGAAGGAGAAGGGATGTTTGTCCTCCATCCATTTCCGACGACTGCCAGTTCTAAGAAGACTTCAAGGTGCCACCTGGCTTTGAATAACTAAAGAAGGCGTGAAGAACAACTACCTTGGCGAGTGATCTATTTTGATGTGGTCGGTGGTTTTAAAAGCATTTGTCTATAGATCGTGAGGATTGTATCTTCATTACTTAGTGAATTACCAGATTGATTTCCAAAGAGTGGACGTAGGATTTAAGGCTCCGAACCACTAAAAATATCCTGCCTCATTTACAATTTTACTTACTTTACGTATCATACAGTTTTCAATTCTGTTTTGAAACCTTCAACACTTCTCTAAATGTGTTGAAGCGTATAACTGTTGTCTGGATATAACTGTAAACTTGGTACCTAAAACTGCTGGCTAAGACAAACTGCCTTTTTGAACTGTTGATTAAGACTGAGTCTCCAGTTTAAACTGAATTGCCTGCTTTAAGAGAGCAAATAACTGTTCTTATACTTCCGCTTCATATTATTTCGTACTCTGATCAGGGACCAACAAGACATGATATATCTTGATAAGATTTGATTTAGTTTTAATTTGATTAGATTTGATTTCTAGATTTGTTAGGATTTAGATTTGTTTTATTACAAAGATATCAAGATATATTTTTGTATATCTTGATAGATTTGATATGTGTTATGACCCAAAAATGAGCAAGCCCATTTTGGAGTCCAATAAGAC